>BQNB010000039.1:0-132451 GCA_026074375.1 Tanacetum coccineum
AAACAAGTAATGGAATACATAACGAATGAAGTATTTAAATTAAGAATTCATTATACAGATAAGGTTAGTTAAATTAATGCGACACATATGATAGACTAATCAATAGTTATCGAATTCTTGTAGATCGTTCAAAGGAGTGGTTTTAGTTCTCAAATACGCGTTGGTTTGTTTAAGGTACGGATATATCTACTCTCTCTTTAAGCTTCAACTGTTCGTACGGATATTCTTAATACATACTTCTCTTTACTATTATTATGATTTATGCGTTGCTTCGTTCGTTCCGTTATTCGTACAGATATTCTATCCTTTCTTTTAAGGATTCTCATGACTTTTGCTCCGTATCTATTTGTTCTCGCTGAAATTCCTATTTATGTTTCCCATCCTATGATTCGTTATTTGTTGCAACATTATTTGATAACTTCGTTGAGCCCTTTGAATTCGTTAAGTATATGCTTCATTTGACACTGCCATGATATGAGTTTATTCGTATGTTTGATCATGACCTTCTTTGGATATATTATGTTTGTTTCGATATGCTATATGAACCCTTTGTTTTGTTCTGATGCCCGAGCTAACTAGCCATGGAGGTACCATGGCCGCGTCATTGAGGCACCAATGGCGTGACACTATCTGTGGCGGTGTGATCAGTCCACGGCGTTCCCTTTCGTTTTGTGTGCTCTATTATGCACTTGGCCATATATGATTTGATTTGTAGGGAGCGTATGGATGCATCCTAGGTACTTTGTTTAGTTCAGTTTTAGTGCATGGCTTAGTGTGGTGCCAACACCCCATTGCACTTTCGTTTCGGTACATGTGGAGATTGCAACTCCCTTGTACAACCTACTATGAGATATGATGAAATTATTTAAGTTTAAGTGTGGAGTCATGCTTTAGACTTTGCGTTTCGAGCCGTGGGGGCTATTCTATATGTTTTGTTTGGCTACCTTTTCGTCAGTTGATGTATGAAATCTCTGATTCTATTTCGTTTACTATATATGTTTGATCTATCTGTTTCGTTTATATCTGTTCACTGAGCTTTAGCTCAGCCGCATTTTCTTTTCTCCGCGGCAGGTAATAAGAGGGAAGCTGTGTATGAGTGAAGAGTGCTTAGAAGCTCTTAGTGAATCGACTTGATGATGGCTTTCCCATTTCTTTTATAAAATTGTTTAGACGTTGAAGTTAAATTTGTCTTTCGCTTTGACTTTTCGATGGAGAGTCATGAATGTATTGATAATTTATTTCCTTAGCTTTCTTGGTGAACATTGTTGAACCATTTTATAAATAAAGTCTTTCGCTTGCATTTGTTTTGATGCCATAAGTGTGATATTTGACCCATTCTAGGGTGGGGTGTTACAATTATGGTATCAGAGCTACAGGTTCGTCCTGTAGAACTTAGGTTATGACCTGTGAGGATTGGGTAGACATTTAGGTTTTGTTTCCGATTTAATCGCTCTCTTACGAATTTCGATCTTAACCTCTAATTTTTCTTTGTTGTCATTCTTAATCGTTTAGATGCCTCCTCGTCGCAATCGTGTGAACAACGAAGCAGATCTTGCATTTACTGCTGCGGTAGCATAGGCTGTTTCAGACTTGTTACCGACTCTTACTGCTCGCATAACCGACGAGATTCGCCAAACTGAGAATAATGGTAATAACGTTAATCGAAGGAATGCTAGATGTGTAAACACCGAGGGTTCGGGTAATGATGGGGATGCACAACCCACTGATATCCATGTATGGTTGGAGAGGTTCCAGAAACAAAAACCTCAAACTTTCAGCTCAGCTTCCACGCCAGTTGAAGCAGAAAACTGGATAGCACATATCGAGAAGATCTTTGAGGTTTTGGGATGCGGTGATCAGTTCAAGGCTAGGTTGGTGACATATAAGCTGGAGGGTGATGCCCACAGTTGGTGGAGGGCGTATAAGCAAGCAAAAGGAGTGATTCTAATGTTAGCTACTCTGTCATGGGAATGATTTCGTAACATCTTTTCCCCCCCCATCCTTTTTTTGTTTTTTTTTTTTTTTGGGCAAGTATTTCCATACTCTGAAGGAAAAAAAGTGTGAACGAGAGTACAAATCGATTCGTCAATTACCTGAGGAAACTAGTACTTATTTTATGAAGAGATTTCTTATACTGGAGGGTTTCTTAGGGGCTAAGGCAGGCACCCAGGAAGAACAGGCTAAACACTTTAAATGGGGCATGATGACTTTGTACTATGACAGGATTTTAAAACAAAGCCATGAGTTTACTGAATGAACACGAGTTGCTAAACAGCTGCAAGAAATATTGAAATCTTTCGTGATCGACCGAAGAATGAAGGAGACAACAAGAGGGACAGAGACGGCCATCGTATACGACTATCAGAAACACCATCACAGGGGTCTAATCCAAGAGCTGATAGTGACAGATATGGCAACCGTGGCAGACATGTCACAGGGACATATATGCGCTTCCATATGCATGGGATCGACAAAACGGCCCCCCAGTGACAGACAATGGTAATGGTAAGTTGACACCATGGAAATGGTAAGTCAAACGGCGGGCGTGACCAAGACCACTGGTTCGGGGCCAACAATATAGGCTTTTTTTTTATGGTTATCAAGCCATCAGATCGGATTACCCGGATTATAACCGTCTCCCCCATGTAACCTTTTGGAAAATTTCATCCAGGAAAGGCTGTTGTTTAATAAAACTATCAATGTACATATCTGACATCTCTAAATTAAGATATGACAATATCTTAGTTTTTTCAAAAAATCAGTAACCCGCTGAGATTTGCCAAAAAAATCAAATTTTTAGTTTTTCAACCTTGTCCATATCATATACTCTAGCTAGTATCATCATATAATACCCTAAACTAAATAAATATAATAATAACAAATTCTAGATACAAAATAAAACTAATAAGTTATCAACTCATAATAGGTTGACGTCAGGTGTAGCATACTAAAGTATATTATATAGTCCAAGTAAAGCAGGTGGTAGAAAATTCAAATAATATATATATCTGACTTAGTTGGTTTCAGTCAGACTCGGTCCTTGATAACAGCCTCGATCCCATATTTTCCGAATACTCGGTTATCCCACACCTCACTCATATAAGCACGTTTCAAACTAAATATTTTCATAATCTCGATCTCACAAGAAATCACAAACGAGTTCCAAACTAAAACATTCATCTACATAATCAAGAGCGTTGGCTGGAGAGTAACATAGTCCAGTTTTGGTTTCACGTTGGTATAATTCTTGTTCGGGTTTTTGTCCGTATACGTACTCCAAGTTTTGGTTTTGTTTGTTTGTGGTTCGAGTTCGGTTCGGGCTGCGGTTTGTGTTTCGTTTGGGTTCCGTTCGAGTTCGTGGTGGGTTTTGGTTCCTGTTCGTGTGGGAATAAGGTATTGCTGGGTTTGATCATGTCTGGTTGTATCTTGTGTTCGTGTCCTTGGTTCGGCTGTTTCGATCCATTCATTAAGCCTTGATCGAGGTATATTTTTGAACTATCAATTTAATAAGAAATCATACCCGTATACATAATCTTTATGATCGGGAAATCTTTGTTATAGTAACATGATCTATCTTCGTATATTAAAACCATATTGTTGAAGCCATCATTAATCATGAATCAAACGTACGGGTCTTGAACGTATTGATAGATTGTATAGTTTAAATTTATAAAATGACATGATACACATGCTAAGTAATGTCAACGATCTAACATGTATAGCAAACAATAAAAATGGAGTAATTAAAGGAGTTTGATAATTATCTATGAAACTGTGTTTAGTATATTGGGGAAGAAGAAGTACGTAGGTTTATATTACAACGGTAAGGGTCATTTTAATATGTCTCTTTACACATGTATATATATATATATATATATCTGATTAAAATTGGTTTCATTATTGAGGGTATGAGATAGAAGTTTAGCATATTGTAGTAAAAGTGATCAGTTAAAATAAACATATATGTAAAGTCGCTATAGTATAAAAACCACAAGAATATACATTATTAATTCAGTATTTTAGTAGGAGATGGGATATAAGCATTATATAAAAATATATAGACGTGAACAAAACAAGTAATGGAATACATAACGAATGAAGTATTTAAATTAAGAATTCATTATACAGATAAGGTTAGTTAAATTAATGCTGACGAGCGGCACATATGAATAGACTAATCGATAGTTATCAAATTCTTCACTTATTCAAGTAAAGAAATACCAATAAGTACATAGTAAACAACCATAAATGAGGAAGTAAAATAGTAATTAGTTACATCTCTCAATAATAATTGATATCCAAATTTATGTAGATAATTTCAAGCGGGAGTAAGTTGTGTTTTCGGGTACGCTATAATTTGCTGTTAAGGTACATATATTTTATCATTTCTTTTAAAGATTCTCATGACTTTTGCTCCGAATCTATTTGCCTTGTTGAAATCCCTAATTATGTTCCTCATCATATGATTCGATATTCGTTTGCTATCCTATTTGATAACTTCGTTGAGCCTTTTGAATTCGTTTGATATATGTTTCATTTGACATTGCCATGATATGAGTTTATTCGTATGTTTGATTCTGACCTTCTTTGGATATATTATGTTTGCTTCGATATGTTATATGAGCCATTTCATTTGTTCCGATGCCCGAGCTATTAACTAGCCATGGAGGTACCATGGTCGCGTCATTGTGGCACCAATGGCGTGACACTATCTGTGGCGCTGTGATCAGTCCACGGCGTCCCCGTTTTTGTGTGAGCTCTTTTATGCACTTGGCCATATATGATTTGATTTGATTGTAGGGAGGCGTATGGATGCATCCTGGGCTAATATGTGTAGGTTTTTGGATATGATTTGGTGCATGGCTTAGTGTGGTGCCAACACCCCATCGCACATTTGTAGGGTATATCTGGAGCTGCAGCTCCCATGTACAATTTGATACGATATGATATACGTTTGATTGTAGGGTCTAAGCATTTGTCATGCTTTAGACATTTGTTTGAACTCGGTGGGCATTTCTGTATGTTTTTGTTTGACTATCTGTTTCGTTCATTTCTTATGACATATGAAATCTCTGTTACCAGCTTATGGTGGTTCCATTTCGTTTATCTTGCATATTTGATCTATCCGTTTGTTTGTATATTTGTTCATATCTGTTCACTAAGCTTTTTAGCTCAACCGCATTTCTTTTCTCCGCGGCAGGTAATAAGAGGGAAGCTGAGTTATGAGTGAAGAGTGCTTAGGAGCTCTTAGTGGACCGAATGGATGATAGTTATTCCCCATTTCTTTTGAATTGCTCAAACTTTAGATTTTGGATTTTTGTCTTCCGCTTAAACTCTGTATTGGATTTATTTTCGTTTGAAGGTCGTTATGTTTTAGACCTATTAATTCCTTTGTGTTGTGAGGAACTTTGTTGAACCATTTTCATGAATAAAGTCTTTCGCTTGCGTATGTTTTGATGCCATAAGTGTGACATTTGACCCGTTCTCGGGTGGGGTGTTACAATTATGGTATCAGAGCTGCAGGTTCGTCCTGTAGAACTTAGGTTATGACCTGTGAGGATTGGGTAGACATTAGGTTTCATTTCCGATCTAACCGCTCTCATTCGAATTTTGATCTTAACCCTAATTTGTCTTTGTTGGTTCATTTGTTAATCGTTTAGATGGCTCCTCGTCGCAATCGTGTGAACAACGAAGCAGATCCTGCTTTTACTGCTACGGTAGCACAAGCAGTTGCAGACTTACACATTAGATGTTCAACGGATGAGTCGATATGTTATCGTTACACATTCGATGTTCAACGGATGAGTCGATATGGTATCGTTACACATTAGATGTTCAACGGATGAGTCAATATGATATCGTTACACATTAGATGTTCAACGGATAAGTCAATATGGTATCGTTGTACATTAGATTTCCAACGGATGAGTCGATATGTTATCGTTGTACATTAGATGTCCGTCTACTGGTTGGTTCTCCTGGAGCTTCAACGGCTCCCATTTATTCTCCAGGATCTTCATCGACTCCAATTTACTCTCCAGGATCTTCAACACCTCCACGCTATTCTCTAGGAGCTTCAACACCTCCAAGCTATTCTCTGGGAACTTCAAGAAATGCAGAGTGCTCAAACTGCAAGCACTTGCTCAAACTCCAAGCTATTCTCTGGGAACTTCAAGAAATGCAGAATGTAATTCGTATGCTTTAAGCGTCGGTATGTAAGTCTCGTATGATTATCGTTCTAATATGTTTAAGTGTCTGTTTGTAAGTCGCTTGTGTTACTACAAGTGGTATGTATAATATTTAACTAAATGAATGTTTGTTTTTGTGTTACTTGACGAATGTGCATCTTGAAAAAGTATACGGTATATCATGTTCAACTATAGAAGGGTAGTGCATATCCTGACCGAACCGAGAAAACGGAGTGTTTTTTTATATAGTTATTATTTAAAACCACACAACGAACCGAGAAAACGAAGTGTTTTTTATATAGTTTTTATATAGTTATATGTTAAACGCATATTTTAAAACCACACAAGAAACCGAAATGTTTTTTTTAGTATTTATATATTTTAAATAATAATTATATATTTTATAAGTATCTTTATAAATTATTATTTATAAAATATATAATTATAAAATATATTTTATAAATAATAATGATTTAAAAACAGAATTAAATTTTTTAACAATTAAAAATCAGATTTTAATTTTTTTAACAAAATTAAATAATCCCGTGTTGTCGAAGGGTTCGAACATGTAGCTCCGGAGGGTAGTAACATGAAGCGTGGGAAAAATGAAAAAATTTGGAAGCCAGAGGTTTCTTTTATTTCGCAAATTTTTTTGTTTTAAATTATTGATTTATAAAAAGTTTCCGGGGGCGACGGCGGCTGACATGAGGCGCTGACAATACTCTACTGTTACTTTAATTAAACTAATACACTACTCTTAAACATTCAGTAAATTAAACTTTTTTTTTTTAATAAAATCTTTCCCGGCGACATTTATTTTGGTCGCCCTGGGGGGGGGAATTCCAAAGTGGTGGCGGGGAGAAATGAAAAAAAAAAAAGAAAAAAGAGGAAAAATTGCCGGCCAAAGATTTTTGATTTTGATTTTTTTTGTGTCAAATTTTGTAACCATTATTTCCCGGGCGACTGTCGCCCATGTTCTGTGGTTGATTGAGTTTGTTGGTTGGATGAAACTCTCCTCCCCAAACTTTGGACTATAAAAAGTCTACAGAATTGGTTGCTTCGTAAAAAGTCTATCAGAATTGGTGCTACGTCGGACGGACTTTTGTCGTTTAGTGGGGTTTCCCGGGCGACAAATGTCGCCCAGGAAACAATCGTCGCCTGTTCTACTTTTTCTTGTAGTGTATTGGGTTTAAGTTTCCAGGGAACAAGGTTTATTATCTGCTCTTTATGAATAAAATTTGAAAAATGTCTTATTAAAAATATTTTATATCACATGATATAATAACCCATAAGACATAAGTTGATTACTGAAGTTGCCAAGTTGGGCTTCAAGGATTTGAAAAGCCATAATATGGCATTGCTTGAAGTGCACACGCAAACCTTCTGAAAATGAAAGGCTAATTCGGTTTGAGTCTATGTGGTGATAGGTTCAACATCGGAAACCACACAATACACTCGCACACATATAAAAAAGAGAGAATTGCATATATATCCCTGCAAAAGCTCAAAATTACATATATATCAAACTAAAATTCATAATTGCATATATATATCTTTTCAAAAGCCTAAAATTTGCATATATATCCAACTTAAACTACTAATTACATATATCATTAATAAACTTTTGTAATTGCATATATATTCTTTCTTAACCTTCATAGATGCATATATATCCTTTATAAACCTTTAATATGTTTTATATATAAAAATAATTATTAAAATAATAATGAACTCTAACTTATGATAATTATAATTTCAATATAACAAAAGTTACATTTGTTTCAAAGGTACGATATCCCGAGGTTCCAAATGAACTTAATGACAAAAAATAATACATCAAGACGATATTTAACATAAAAAAAATCAACTTATATCATATAAACTACGAATGCATGAAATAAACTCATCAATATATATCATGATTGTTATATATGTATAAAAAAATAAAGTATATTTACAATGAAAGTGTATATTACTACCAACAAGTTTGTAAGTAAAGAAAAAGTAATTTTAAAAAATATATTATTTATAATTATAATTATCATGTAGTTGTGAATTTATATTATATAGTTATTTGTACATATATAACATACTTAAGGTTTAGGAATGATATTTATGCAATTTTAAGTTTAAGTTGAATATATATATGTAATTTTTGAGCTTTTAGAAGGATATATATGCAATTATAAGTTTGAGTTTGATATATATGCAATTTTGAGTTTTCGCAAGAATATATATGCAATTCTCTCTATAAAAGAAACAATTTACATGGGTTCGGTCATTAAAATGACCAAATCACCTCCAACACTTGCCTTTCACACGTGAAGGAGGGATGGTGTTTGACGCGTTATTGGGGTGCTCAACGCGTGTCGTCGGGTCCTTCATTACAGCCGGTCTCAGTCAAATAAATAATACGACTGATGCATGCAAAAATGATTCTTAATTACTGATCCGTTCAAACTACACCTTAAATATATATAATATAATAAAATATCAAATATATAGTAAGAATAGTCTAAAAGCAGAATCAATGATACCGAGAAGTAGTATAGAGCTTTCCCGGGTCGTTTATCCCCAACGAGGCTGGAATGGTAAATCGATACGATCGAAGATTTGAGTTTGAAGGAAGGAATGAGTTTGGGAAGTTGAAAAAGTCAAATTAAACAATAACGAACTAAAACGTTTAAGAAAAACCTAGAAATTATGAAATTAAACTAGAAAACGAAGGCCCGAATCCCGAACAAAAGGGGGAAAACCTAAAATCTTTAAAAATAAGCCTACGAAGAAATTTTCGCTTCTAAACTACTCTATGGACCAAATAACGAAGAATGAAAAAGACTAGACCGAAAACGGAGTTCGTTTGACCCAAAAACGAGTCAAAACAAAATCCCGTACCCGGACCCGTTCTTTAAAAGATGGAAAATTGTAAAAATGACCCTACGAAATTTTTTATATTTTTCCTACAAACTAGATGATAAAAGAAAATTTTCTAAAAAAGCAAAATATTTTTTTGATAATTTTTGTATTTTTTATGAATTAAATAAACTTTTAACTAAATTAAATTATAAAAAATATTAAACGTTTACAAAAAATTCTGAAAAATTTACAAAAAATACTTTACACTATAAAGTTTCTACGAAAAAATACAAACCCAACACAGCTTATACAATAAGCCCGAGAATAAGCTTGACAGCGTTATGGGCTTATTAAGGTCACAATGACCCTTAAATAGATTAGCCTTGATCCTTAAACGAAAAAAGGACCCCAATGTCGCAAGTGGTAGTGTGTGTGGGAGTATAAAGGGGATGTATGGCTTGGAGTCCCGGTTCGCGTCTTGGCTCACCCGACCAAGGTACTTCCCCTTTTATTTTTTTTTTTTTTTTAAAACTCTAGGGTAGAAAGTGTATAAATCTAAACTAAAGGGTAGGCGGGTTAACTATATTAAATTTACACTTGTGTGAAAACGGGTAACCCTACACTATGGAAAAGTGACAAAACAGACCCTACGCTTGGCTTAATTTTTTTAGCTTATTAAAAAGTGATTTTTAGCAAAAACTCAAAACATGAAAGTTAAAGAACAGCTTATAATTAACAACTTTAACAAAGACACTTTTGACTTTGGTCAAAAGAATAAGCTATAAAATAAGCCAAAAGTTGACAGCAACTTAAGAAGCTTTAAAAGCTAAAAAAGTTAAGTCTTTTGTGGACTTGAAGTTGAAGTAAGCTAAGACAAAGGCAAAATAAGCTAAGGAGACTTAAACTACACTAAATAAGCTAAAAAGAAAAGGAAGAGCTAAGCTAGATAAGCTGTGGAATCTTACAATACAAAAAGCCTAACTAAAGCTTAAAGAGCTAAAGTGCTTAAAGCTAGGACAAATAAGCTAGAAAAAAGGAAATAAGTAAACTAAATATCTAGCTTAACCTAAAAAGCTCTTGGGAAACAGTTTGAGCTTATTGAATAAGCTGAATAAGCTAAAATCAAAACTTAAGCAATTCCTCAGCCTAAGGGATTCAAAAACAGCCAAGAGGCATGTTTGGGCTTAGAAATAAGCACACAAATAAGCTTATCAAGGGCTGAGACTTTGAGGGCTTATACTAGAGCTTATATGCTCTAGAAATAAGCCAAATACTTGGGCTTAAATTGGCTTAAAGGCTGAGAACAATGAGCCTAAAGTTCCCCTTTTGCACCAGGGGAACTTTAAGGCAAAGCTCAAGGGCTTATTTGACAGCTTATTTTAAGCTGTCAAATAAGCTCTAAAATCACAAATAAGCTCAAACAGATTGAGTGCTATAGCCAAAGGGCTTGTGCACCAATTTTGAGCTTTTGAAAATTAATTTTACTTGCTTATTTTTGTGAATGAAAAAGGGTCCTTTGGTTTTGAGAAACTGTGACAGAAATGTTTAAGTGAATTTGACCCACAAAGTCAAAAGGACAAAGGGCTTGTGACAGCCCTTTTTTAACACACAAATCACACACTTTTTGATGCTTAAACTCAAACCACAAGTGCTTAATCAAATAAGCACTTGTGGGATTCTTAAAACCTTAACAGTTTAAAAGAGGTTTTAGAAAACCTTGGAAAACAATTTTTCAACTAAAAAATGTTTTAAAAACAGCTTAAAGATGACTTAAATCTTGAACTTAAATTGGCTAAGTCATCATAACCCATGCCAAAACCCTTTTTTGGACCGCGTTTTGGTCTAGTGCCAAACACCCCATTAATACAACACTGTCAAAACAAAGGGGATTAAAATTCATTTTTAAGCAAAAACTAAAAAAAAAAAAAAAAAAAACCTTTTATCTACTTCTACTTATTTTAACCTATTTAAGCTATTTTAAAACTAAAAATCCTAGCTTATTAAGGAAAATAAGCTAGTTTCTCAGCTAGCTTATTACACTATTATGACAATTTTTAAGAAGTAAGCTAATGTAGGACAAAATTATGCAACAAAAACTCACAACAGCCTAATAATAAGCCTAAACTAATGAATTTGCAAAGATAAAAAGCAAATAAGCTAATTCCTTAAGCTAAAAGATAAGCTAAATGAAAATAGAAAATTGAAACCTTGACTTTTTGTTGTCTCAGAACCAATGCCACACTTCTGAGTGAAGTGGCCTTAAGAACCTGTCCCCTAATGCCCATGCCTCTATTCCCTGAGCAATAAGCTCAATAAGCTTATATGAGCTTATTTCTCCAAATGCTTCCAAAAATAAAATCCAATGAACATTTATGAACTAAAATCACATGAACGTAATTGAGAGCTTTTTAATTGGTATTAAACTGAATTTGAGCTTATTACAAGAATAATCTCAAAATTAGCTTATGATAGCCTAATAAAGTAAAAACGGCTTAATTTTTCATCAAAACTGAAAATTACAATTGCAATAAAGAAGTTAACTAGAAAACACTTTAAACTACAATAAACACTTAATTAAAAACAGAATTAAAACTTAAAATAAGCTACCATGGTTGCCACAATGGCTTACAAGGCTATTTATAGCCGAAAACTAAAGCTAGGTTTTTTCTCTCTATCTTCTTGCTGTGGTTTGTTTGTTAGACACACAAACACACAGGTGTGTTTGTTGTGTGATAGTGTTAAAAGCACTAATCAACCCTTCAATCTTTAAACAACCTTAGTCTCGACTTTGGTCTGGGGGGTGTGGGATGCCAAGTTGGCACATATGTAGCTAGGAAATGTTAGTGAGTAGGGGGAGTTGATTATCCATGGAGGGATAAAGGTCATATGGGGGTAAAAAACGTGTTTAACAACCCGAGATTGTTTTTGGGGGAAAAAAGGCGGAAAAGAAGTTGTGGGAATAACAGAGTGGGGTTTTGTGTTTGGCAAAAGTGGCCCCTCATGGTTTTTATTGATTTCATCACACCATTGGTCCTTGTGGTTAAAGTAACTTTTGGGGACTTGGCAAAACTCCCCAAGAGTTATATAACTCCTTGCAAACAATTGTCCTTGTGTTTGTACAAGTTAGGGGGATTGCAGTTTTGCCCCCCCCTTGTCACTTGAACAAATTGCAAAATAAGCACTTGCTTCTCTTTTTCTCTTTTCATCCTTAATTAATAAGTATTAGGGTTTTATTTTTTTTAATTTTGGCAATTTTCAGCCCCTAATCTTATATTTCTATGACTTTGTCCCCGGGGATGACTTTGACTTTTTGACCATTGACTTTTCTGTGATCTTTTGACTGATATGACTTTCCGGCTTTGATTTGCTTTGTCTTTCACAGTCTTTTCCAATCTGAGTCTCATATTTGTCGTTTAAGCTTTGTTTTTCGTCCCTTTTCTTGGTTACCGTTCCTGCACAATACAATTAGCAAAACAAGCGTATCTTTGGCATGTTTAAGACCTTTATTGGTAATTTTAGCTTGTTTTTAAAGAAAAGGTATGTATTTAAGCACATACAAAATCCCCCATACTAAGGTATTGCCGTGTCCTCACAATGCTAGTGAAGTAAAGCAATTTACGAAAACTTGAATCTCAATCCCCCTCGAACTAATAACTTTGAAGTAACAAAGTGTTCGTCCAAAGGAAACTAAAGAAATCAAAAGCTTCTACGAAGTCCCTTTTCACCATTTATTTTATTTGTTACACTAACTATCCGAATATTTTTGGATTTTTCTTTTTCTTTTCTCGACTACCTTTTGACTCCTTTATTTTATCAACATTGGATCAAAGAATGAGAAAACAACCATAGAATAAAACTACGGATGACCTGTCGGATAAATTACCCAACACACCACATCGACCCCGATATTTCACTATTTCCAACCAAGCAATAAACAGATCATTTGTCATAAAGTCTACATGCTACACATCATACTTATGACTTGTGAACTTTAACTCCCAACATGAAATAATAGGTTTAAATATGTGTACCCATTTCAACTCAACCATAGATCAACTTTATTTACAATTAGTCCCCCCCCCCCCCCGTGATTCAAGATGAAACAAGACTCAAAGCAACAATTCTTAGTCAGGACCCTTTGTACCATGATTTTAAAGAACGAGATTTGAACTGATAACTTTGCAACATTTTTCAACATAATAAACAATAAGTTCTTAAAGCTAGGAATGCGTTGTTTAGTTTGAACACCTACCTAGGCCTCGCTCCCTGGTAAGATATCACAACCAACGACCGATGTTCTTAGTTTGAAAACCCACCCCGTTGCTAGCGTAGTGGGAAATCACATCAACACCTTCTTCCTAATATGGCTAAGGATTTGTGTCCTAGTTTGAACCCTCACCTAGACCTCGCTTCCTGGTGAGATATCACAACACACCAAATCCTTAGAAGTAAAGATGTCTTAGTTTGAACCCCCACCTCGTGGTTAACGGAGTGGGATATCACGACACATCTTTTACTTGTTCCATATAATCAAATGTATGCTTCATTGGCAAAATTTCAATATTCATGCATTTTTGCATTCGTACTTCATTCATGCTTCTTTGGCATTTTAACTTTCGAATTATTAAGAACAGAAAAATCTCGTTTTAAAGAATCAAGGTACAAATTTGAAGCTTTTTCTAAAAACATTGATTGACTTAGTTGAACTGAATTGAGCACGTATGATTAGGTGGATTAGAAGCTAATGGGAGAAAAAGACACAAGTTACTCATATAAGTTTTAGAAGAATCTTGCTTGGCACATAAACTTATATTTAACTCTATCACTTCTTGTTCTTCACCTTTTTAAAATTCGAAGCAATCGAATTCGTGAAAGCTTAGCCTACCAGTGGTAAGTTGAGGAACTAGCTAGGGCTCAACACGCCCGATCGAGTCAAAAATTATTCTCATTCTACCCATTCGGAAAGTCAAAATTGTGACAAAACACTTATTTTATTTTTGAAAATTTTTAAATTTTTTCATTTTTTTGGTATTTTTGCAAAAATGTGGTGGTAAAAACGGGATTACGTGATAATAACGACTGCAGGCAAAAATCAAATCGAAGATTCCCCCCCCATACTAGAACTAAACATCGTCCTCGATGTTTCAAAGGGGTTCCTACGTAAATCTAAGGCCGTTTATGAAGTGTGCCAAAAGATAAAACGTTAGTCGATTAGATTTGGATACTGGATTCCCAAACTGAAGCTGAGGATGTGAAACTCTTTGTGGAATACTGCAAGTATGAGAGTCTTCACAATCCGGGAATTCCTGGACATACAATACAAAGCACACAAAACATGGACAAAACACGGGTAATGGAAAATGAAAGCCTTTTCACACAAAAAACACTTATTAACATAAAGAAAGAAGATAGACTGGATAAGCATGGGGTGCCTCCCACGAAGCGCTTGTTTAGGGTCCCGACGCTTGACCCGTCCCCCGAATTTATTGGTCCATGGGGAACGTTTGGAGATCCGGGACAACCTCGGTTGGTATGTCCCCTCCAAAGTAATGTTTGATACGATGACCATTCACTTTAAAGTTGGGCCCGGAGTTCTGAGATAACTCTACAGTGCCATAAGGAAAAACTTGGACAATGGTGAATGGTCCACTCCAACGGGATTTTAATTTACCCGAGAAAATCTTTAGTCTAGAGTTGAAGAGGAGGACACGATCACCAACGTTGAAAACGCGGTTTTTGATCTTAGTATCGTGTATCCTTTTGGTTTTCTCTTTATAGATCAAAGAGTTCTCGTAGGCCTGATCACGAAGTTCATTTAGTTCATTCAGTTGAACTTTCCTGTGATCACCCGCAGTTTGAACATCAAAATTTGTATGCTTGAGAGCCCAGTAGGCTTTGTGCTCTAACTCGATCGGTAGATGACATGCCTTCCCGTACACTAACTTATATGGAGTACACCCGATGGGTGTTTTGTAAGCTGTGCGGAAGGCCCATAAAGCATCATCTAATTTATCCGACCAGGAGGCACGATTTTCTCCCACGGTTCTTTCAAGAATACGCTTTAAACCACGATTTGACACCTCAACTTGCCCACTTGTTTGTGGGTGATATGCGGTGGAGAGACGATGAGTTACTCCATACTTAAGCATGACCTTTGTAAATTGGTCATTGCAAAAGTGAGTTCCGCGATCACTTATGATAGCTCGGGGTGCACCAAATCGAGAGAAGAGAGTTTTCAAAAATTTACAAACAACTCGGGCATCATTGGTGGGGAGCGCTTTTGCTTCAACCCATTTTGACAAGTAGTCAACAGCCACGAGTATGTACTTGTTCCCTCTTGAAGACGGGAACGGCCCCATAAAATCAATGCCCCAGATGTCAAAGATTTCGCAAACTTGGATGGAGTTTTGTGGCATCTCATCACGTTGCGTAATTTTTCCTTGACGTTGACAAATGTCACAACGGGTGACAAAGTCATGGGCATCCTTGTAGATGGTGGGCCAATAGAATCCTGAATCGAAGATTTTTCTCTGTGTAATTGGCACCAATATGTCCCCGAGTAGTCCACAGTGGCAGCTTTCGAGAATGTCTAAAGCTTCTTCCCAGAAAACACAACGTCTTATCACCTGATCAGCACAGATCTAAACAGGAAAAGATCATCCAAAGAATAGTGCTTGACAACCTTGAAGAATTTATTTTTTGTTGGGATGTCATTCCCTTGATAAACAAGAGTTTCCCCGCATGGTAATTTGCAAAATCTGCAAACCATGGGGTACTTTGATCTTGAAGAGCAATCGAACCAAGGGTTTCGAGAGGAAATGCTTCATTGATTTCTTTGTTCTCGAGTTTGTCTTGATGCGGATTTTCAAGTCTGGACAGATGATCGGCGGCGAGATTCTCAGCTCCTGTTTTCCTCAATTTCAATGTCAAATTCTTGGAGCAATAAGATCCACCGCATGAGTCTTGCCTTAGCATCCTTCTTGGCAAAGAGATACTTGATGGCAGAATGGTCAGTATACACTATGCTTTTGGACATGACAAGATATGAACGAAACTTCTCAAAGGCATACACTACAGCAAGTAATTCCTTTTCTGTAGTAGTGTAGTGAGTTTGAGCCTCGTTCATAGTCTTGCTAGCATAGTGTATAGGTTGAAAATGCTTGTTTTTTCTTGCCGAGGAGCCCACAATTGCGAAGTCGCTAGCATCGCACATTAGTTTCAAAAGCAAGTCCCATCGGAGCAATTAAGATTGAGCCTGATCAGTTTTCTTTTGTGGGATGGAATAGGAAGCGATACACTCTGCAGAAAAGAAAAAGGGAGCGCTTTTTCCAAGCAAATGATCATAGGACGGGCAATTTGGGAAAAGTCCGAATGAATGTCGGTAAAAACCGGCGTGCCCAAGGAAACAACGGGACACCCTTTGACAGAAGTCGATAGGGGAGTTTAAGGCTATTACTTCGACTTTAGCTCTAATCAACCTCAAGTCCAGATACTTTGAATTTTATGTCCAAACAATGCCTTCCTCACCTAAAATGGCTCTTTTCCCAGTTTAAAGACAAATGGTGTCTTCACAACAGCTTCAACAGCTTTCCAAATGGGTTAGGCACGTAGAAAAAGAATCTCCAAAGACCGAAAAGTCATCCATAAATACTAGCCATTTTTCTCAATCATATCGGGTAGATTTCCATCAGACAGCTTTGGAACATGGATGATCAAATAAATAGGACAAGGTGAGATATACCAAGTAAGTTACATAGCTAATAAAACCAAGTTAATAATAATTCATCTTAGTCAACCATAAGTCTAAATAAAAATACAATACAACAACATCATTTAAACAACATATCCCAGATCCCTCCTCACCCACCCACACACCACCATTCCCACACACGCTGCCCCCCGCAAACACTACCTACGTCCCTAAAGGACCACTCCGCGTAAAATGTGAATGAACCCAACCACATCTTTTCGTCTACACCCCCCTATATGACCCCCCCCCCCACCCAAAAACAAACACCAAAAAAACACTCTTACACCCCCTTTATATAACACGCTCACATCTGCCAATCCCCACTAACCCCCCCCCCAGCACCGACGTCCGCCACACGAATCCCAAGAAACTGTATGTCCACCTCCCCTAAAACTTGATTACCGCGATCATAAAATAAAAAATTCTAAGCAATGAGTAAACTACCCCAGCATTTCAAAGCCCTAAAAGGAAAAAAAAGGCATGCACGATACAAATGTTCCGTATGGGCATTGAAGGTAGTCTTTCTTGATCTTTTGGTCAATTGGGATCTGAAAGTAAACACCCGAGAAGCCATCGAGGAAACAGTTAGTATTATTTCCCTGCTAGACTTCGAGCCTTGGTCCATGAATGGGAAAGGGAATGATCCTTCCGGTGGCTTCATTAAGTTGTTCTGTAATCAATACTTACTCGCCATCCCGTGACCCTATCGAGTCGAATCACTCATTCTCTCATTGTGTGACCGGGCATACCTCCTTTCTAGGTACACGGTGTACGGGATCACCCAAGGCTTCAAGTTGGGATAAATCAATCCAGCTCATGGAGTTTTTTCAACCTCCTTCTTGATAACTCGTGAATTATTGGGTTTACCCTTCCTGACTTTGCACAGAGTGTTCAATAGTCCTCGTGCCATTTAGAATTTTGTGAGTACAAAATTCTGGTGCTAACACCCTTTTATTCGGGAGAGTGTTCCAAGCGATGCTCGCTGTGGACTTGAGAAACCGTGAGAAGTGCTGCCTTTTCCTCAGCGTTTTAGTCTTTAGCAAAATATACAGGCAACTTATTTTCACCTTCTAAAAATTGCGTACATTCAAGATGGGTGCATTCTTGAGTTCAACTCGGAGGTTCATCATGGAAGGTTTCCAACGGTTTTTTTAGCTTCACAGAGTTTTGAGTTCTTTCCTAACTTCAGCATATCTTGTTCATGAGTTTTGGGAGGGGGGTGGTGTTTCACTGTTTAAAATTGCTCTAGAAATCATGGGGGGGGGGGGGGAGGAGGGGGGGGATGTCCCCCTCAGATCCTGATAAGTTGGATCGAACTTCAAGATGAAGGTGGACATCTCTAGAAGCAAGAAACGAATCTGCTTTTTCAAATAAGACAAAAGTCACTGTCCCCGAATGATGAGATTTGGGAGAAGCATAGAAACAATAGGGCTTCAAATATTGAGTGGATTGCCACCCGCGACGACACTTGAAAAGTCCAGGACCTCTTGAGAATAATCATCACAAGCCATATCGATGACGTCGATTTTGTTTGACCAGTATAATGGTTGATATCATCTGTATTTTTTTGAAGTTTGGTCCAAGTTTGAATGTGATGGCTTCTGTGCCAACTCGAAAGGGTAAATCTCCCTTCATAAACACTATCAAGCATGACTTGTTTTTCAGGGAAGAAAACATCGCCCGAGAATTAAGGGAACGCGGGGTCAGTTCAAACAACAACTACGAAGTCAGCTGGGAAATGAATTTTCCACATTTATAATGACTCTTCAGCGATACTGATTGGTTCCGTGATTGAAACGATCGGCTAGTTCTATAGTCCCTGCAGGTCGGGGTCAATTCAGAAAGAGATAGACTTTTCATACAGAATAGGCATGAGATTAATGTCTCGCACAAGATCGGCCTAAGCTTGCATGTAGTAATCCCGTAAATTCACATGAATACAAAATACGGCCAGGTCTCCAAGTTTCTTGGTAACTGGTTGAGGAGGACCGCATGAACAGTTCTCATGTTAAAGGGTCCTTGCAATACGCTTAATGTGTCCTTGTTTCCATCAAAGTTTCTTAAAGTTAAAGCAAATTTAGGGCATGAGGCATCAAGGCATCGGTAAAGCTATTCTCGAAACTATAAAGCCCTAAAGATTCATAGAATTTCTCGATTTGATCGTTAGATTTTTCCTTGCGCCTTTCCATCATTTCTTCGTGATGGAAAGGAATTGATGCTTTAGGAACGGGAGTAACAACAGGACTACAATGGGTCATGAGTTGGGATACGATCTCGGAATTTGAACAACAGAGGTTGGACCGTCTTCGTGCTTCCGTTATTTGCAGAGGCATCGTGACCTTGCACCTAGTCATCATGATTAACTGCTTTCGTCCTTGGATTAAACCACCACTCGGGGTAGTGATACCTTTTAAATCTTCCTTTGTTGTAACAGTGTTACCAGGAAGAGTTCCAGTACCGGAAGTAGATGCTGTATTAGCAGTAACAAATTGAAAGCAATCAGTTAAATTGCCAATTTGTGATGCAGTTTGACCTGTTTTGCATGTTTCTCAACACTGCATCATTGCCGTGACATACCATCTTTTACTCCTCTTCTCCTTCCTAAAGACATTTAAGAGTTTCCGGAGACATACTCTTCATACCAAGACGCAAGAGGAGAAATTCGAACCGCTCTCTTGGTAATGCTTTGGTGAATATATCCGCGAGCTAATAATCTGTCGTCATGAAGTACAATGAAACCACGCCTTTCTCAACTTGCTCTCTTATAAAATGGTGTTGTATGTCAATATGCTTGGACCGGGAGTGCTGGACATTATTGTAGCATAGATCAATGGCACTGCGATTGTCACAATACAAGGGGATCTTATTGAAGATAAAGCCGTAGTCTGTAAGCTGTGATCTCATCTAAAGTATCTGAGCACAACATCCAGACATGGCAATGTATTCAGCCTCTGTTGTAGAGATTGCAGTGCTCTTCTATTTCTTTGATGACCAACTGACTAATTTATCTCCAAGGAACTAAACACTTCCTGACGTACTTCTTTGTGTGTCTTAACAGCCTGCATGGTCCGCATCTGCATAGGCCGTTAGTACCATAGCGGTGTCTTTCGGATACCAAAGACCCTAATTAATGGTTCCTCTGAGATACCGAAAAACCCGTTTAAGTGCTTCAAGGTGCTTTTTGGTAGGCGAAGCCTGATAACTAGCACACATGCATACATCGAATACAAGGTTGGGTCTGCTGACAGTGAGATACATTAGGGAGCCGACCATACTACGAAATCGAGTCTGGTTAACTGGAATCCCTAAGGGGTCCTCATCCAGTTTGAGTCAATCTACCATGGGTGTATCAACAGGGTCACACGAATCCATCCTAAATTTCATTAATATTTCAAGAGAAAATTTTGAATGATTAATAAAAATGCCTTTGGGATTTTTAGAAACTTGTAAGCCTATGAAAAAAGACATTTTCCCCATCATTGACATTTGAAATTTAGAACTCATCTCATAGGAAAATATTTCACATGCTTTAGGGTCGGTCGAGGCAAAAATGATATCATCTACATATATTTGAACAAGAAGAATATGTTTGCCTATTTTCCGAGTGAATAGTGTCGGATCAACTGCACCCTTGGAAAATTTGTTGTACAGAAGAAATCATGACAAGATATCATACCATGCCTAAGGGGCTTGCTTTAAACCATACAAAGCTTTCTTTAGACGATAAACATGTGTCGGATAGTCAGGATCAACGAAACCCTCTGGTTGACTAACATAGACTTCTTCCTTCAATTCACCATTCAGAAATGCTGTCTTTACATCCATTTGATTGATGGCCATGTTTTTACTGGCGGCATTGGCAATTAAGATACGAATATCCTCGATACGTGCAACCAGTGCAAATGATTCCTCGAAATCAATGCCTTCCTCTTATCGATATCCCTTGGCCACTAACCTAGCTTTGTTCTTCAGAACATCACCGTACTCATCAAGTTTAACTTTTCTAAATCCACTTGAGAGCAATAATCATGACACAGTCTGGTTGAGGTACTAATTCCGATACTTGAAGTCGATCAAATTCGTAAATCTCATCTTGCATAGCTTGAAACCAGCAATCTTCAGTAATTGCAAATTTGAAGTTCTTTGGTTCGACTTTTGACAGTACAGAGTTATACAAGCACTATAAGGCATCGGTTGCCAGTTGTTTTCTAGTGGATACCGGCCAAGAGGGATTGCCAATAATATTATCCAACGGGTGATCCTTGCTCCATTTCCCAAGATGATGAAGTGTTTGAGAGACATAAGGAGATTTTGCTGTACTAAGATCCCCGGATGATGATGCTTCAGAACTAGGTTCTGTAGCAAATACGTTTATGAAGGGATGATTATCAACAGGAGCAAAGGGATTGTCTTCTATGAGAGTAGAATCAGTTGCAACCCATTGATGTAAACATAGAGATTGTAAAGCTGAAGATGACGGTGAATGACTTGGAGAAGGTGCATCTTGATCAATGGTAGTAGATGAAGGTGTACCGGCTGAATTGACTGGTACTGAAACTACTAGAGCAGGAGAGACCGGTCTTTCAACATGAGGAGGTTCCATGTATTCATCAAACATTAGTTAGAATAAAATCTCCAGTTCTTTATTTGTGGGGGGGGGTACATAAGGTGCTGCAGGAATCAGATTTGGTACGAGCCCTGAACTTATTTGTCCAGGAATCAGAAAAGTAGGAGCGGGTCTTGTACTGAGTTGCACATGAGCCATATGCTCAGTCAGCTCATCGAATTGAACGTGAATAATTTCCATAATTCATCGGGTTCTCTTGTTGTAGATTCGATAACCTTTACTGCTTGGTGCATAGCCCACGAAAATTCTAATATCAGTCGTTGGTTGCAATTTTCCAAGATCTTCGCTGTCATTTGTAGGGTAACAAAGATCATCAAAGACACGGAAAAAGGTAAGATCAGGCTTCTTATCATACACCAGTTCATATGGGGTTTTGTCATGACGGGTGTGAATGAGGGATCGGTTTTAGGTGTAACAAGTAGTCGCCACAACTTCTGCCTATAAAAACATCGGGGCCTTGGAAAATATTAGCATTGTTCTAGCGGCCTCTACAAGGGTACGGTTTCGTCTTTCGACAACGCCGTTCTGCTGTGGTGTCCTCAGAACTGTCTTTTAATGAAAAATGCCGACACGTTCATAATAATCAGTCAAATTTTTATTGACAAATTTTGTGTCATTATCAGTACGGATGTATTTGACAGTTTTGTTGAGACCGACTTGTATTAGCTATAGAAATTTGATGACGACCGCTGGGGTTTCATCTTTCGATCTCAAAATGTTGACCCAAGTAAACCGAGAATAATCATCAATGATGACTAAGATGTATTTCTTCCCATTAATTGTTTGCACTCGCATCGGGCCATATAAATCCATATGAAGGGTATTAAGAACTTCTAAGTTGGTGTTTTCAGGTTTGGGTTTATGGGTATGCTTTTTGCTCTTTCCTAGTTGCCATGCAGAGCAGAGATGATCTTTCTCAAACTTCAATCTAGGTAAGCCTCTTACAAGATCCTTTCTTGCAAGGTCATTGATGGTGCTGAAGTTTAAGTGATTTAAACGTCGATGCCATAACCATGATTTGTTCTTGGAGGCTTTGGACAGAAAATAGATTAGGGAGGACTTCATCATGTCTTCGACCAAGATAGTGTATAAATTTGAACCACAAGAACCTTTAATTAATTCAACACTATCCGTGTCTCGAACATAACAAGTATGTTTCTTGATTGCAACTTCTAGGTCAGAATCAAAAAATTATCCGACTGAAAACAGATTGTGTCCTAGTCCTTCCACATAGTATACCCTGGAGATCACACTGTCACCAATCACGTAATCTCCATAACCCATGATAGCACAAAAGTGGTCATTCCCGAATCTAACTGTCCCGATGAACTTTTTCATGAAATTCCTGAGCTGTGAGCGATCTCCAGTCATATGTTTTGAACAGCATGAGTTCAAATACCAAAGGATGATCTGTATGACCTGCATTTGAAAATAGACGAAGATGGAGAGTTTGGAAAGTTAGATGCCCAATTTTGGTTGGGTTCCTGTTTGTTAACACAAGTAATGGCCCGATACTCGTTTTGCTTAGCATATACTACTTTGGGTGTAGTGAGCCTAGTTAAAGGGCACTATTCTCTTAAGGTGAATATTCTGCCCGTGGGTCTCCATTGATGACCAACACTGGTATGCACTTTGCCTGTGGGTTTCCATACTTGCCTAACTTGCTTAGGTTTCCAAACTTGATTAACTTTATGCACAACATTATGACTATTATGTATAGAGGGGGGTGCCTTAACTGATTGCAAATAATCAACCACACACATATCATGATTTGCAGAAATTAAACACTTGTTACATGTTTGGCAAACAGAATCAGAATTCGAATTAATTACAATACACTTAGAGCTACTACTAGAATCAACACGATTCGTGGTTCTTAAGTTAGACTTATTTGTCCTAGGGTGTTCTTCTACTTTCTTCTTGTTGACACCTTTAGCTGGCGAGATCTTATTTTTCTTGGTATTGCTCCTAGGTTGTGATCTGCTAGCATTAGTGCAATAGTTTACTCCTGTAGAAGGAGGCACGGGGACATTAGTCTGCTGAGTGTTTAGTTGCCCTACATGTATGTGTGTGTTACTATTTGACGTGTTACATTGTTCTTTAAAAGCAACTTACTATTTTCTAATTAAAGGGGTAGG
Organism: Tanacetum coccineum; assembly: GCA_026074375.1. Lineage (NCBI taxonomy): Eukaryota > Viridiplantae > Streptophyta > Magnoliopsida > Asterales > Asteraceae > Tanacetum > Tanacetum coccineum. The sequence continues at coordinate 23,560 of BQNB010000039.1, forward strand.
AGCATGCTTTTTATCTTGTTTGTTAAAGTCTTTCGGACAAGTGCCAATCGCATCTTCTAAGAGTTCCTGAGAGTGTTTAGTGTAACGGCAAGCAAAGACTATTGACCTATCTAAGGGTTGTTCAACCTTAGCTTCCTTCACTATTTCGCGAAGGGTTTCTACACTTTCCTTAAGATGCCTGAGATAATCTAGATGAACTTCCCTATTGTTCCTATTGCGAGGAGGAATCAGTTCAACATCTATAGCATACTTACCTGGTGTAAGAACTGTTGGTTTTACATGATCCTTAGTGACACTTTTCATTTTAGTCTGTATTTGGGCTTTCAGATTCTCATTTTCAATTGTTAAGGTAGTTGTCTGTTTTATATGCTTAGCACGAGTGATCTTAATAGAATCATAAAATTCTTTGTAATGCTGCTTAATTTTTGCATTTTCTGCCCTAAAAAGCTTATTTTGTTCTTGAAGAACAGTGACTTTTTCAGTTAACTAAGTGATCTGAAAATCTAAGGCCCTGAAGTCAAGTGTACAGTTAGTTTCACTACGGGTCTCTTGTATGTGAGAGATTTGCGTTTTCAATTTATCAATGACGTTGTCATTTCCTTGAAGGGAAGCTTTCATTTTTTTGATTACAGAGGCTGAGTCAAAATCAGAAGTATCTCTAGTGGGTGTTGATGGATTATTTCCAAAACTTTCTTTAAGGTTTTGATACTTTAACTGCAGGTTTAAGTGATTTACCTCAAGATTGGAAAACCGTTTAACTAACTCATTATGATTATCATTTTGAATCTTATCACATAAATTAGAAAGCTCAGCTTCAAGTTCCAGACAACGTGCCTCAACAATAGTGTGAGCATCATGCATTTTAGTAAATCTAGAAACATTAAGCTCAGAATTCGTTGCAACATAAAACACTTCTTTGGACAAGCAATCAGCAATTAAATTATCATGGGCAATAAGAAGGTTTTTCCGTTCAATCTCATCATGTTTCCTATCAACAACATTTTGGTCAACCTCAGCTTCCAATTCTTTAAAAACATCTTTCATTTCTTTAATTCCTTTAGTTAGAGCCTTTTGAATGCCCTCAAAATGTTCTTTAAGTGTTTTAAAGAATGGAATGACCTCCGTGAGATAACATTCCTTGGTTTGTTCAAAACCCCTTTCCCCTTCAGTAAGCCCAGTTGATGTAATTCTCTTTTTATAGGTTTTTGTGACAACCATGACTTGAGCAGGTTGGTCAAACCGTAGTGTTGACCTAAATGTATCTGTTGCAATGTATGATTATGTGTTTATACGTGTTTATATGTGTTTGTGTAGGATATGTGAGATTGGATAATCAATCCATTGAGCGTGATCGTCTCATTGGGATTGGATTTGTGTTGAATTTTGTGAAGTTCATTTCGTTCACTTTTGGTGACAAGGAAATGATTTTGGTGATTGAAGCGGTTTCGCGTTAATTTTGTAAGTACTTATACGTATACGTATTTTTGTGTTAGTAATTTAAGATAAGTTTAGGTTTTAGAGGTTAAGTTAAGAGAAATGAGTTATTTGATGGAGAAATTTCATTTTAATCACTTATAGTGATAATAGAATTGATTGGGTAATTTGAGATAATTGTTTTGGTTAATATGAGGATGTCTAGGTGATGGATTAAAATGGGAAGTGTGTCATTTGTGAAAGAAATAAATTTGTTAAAATATGAGAGTTTTTGGAAGACTTTCTATTTTTGGAAAGTGAATTTGGAAATGAAAAGTTATTTTTAGAAAGTAGTTTATAAGCAAAATGGTTTACCAAATTAGCTTAGGTTTTTATAAAACTTATGGTATGAAGGTAATTAATTAACTAATAAAAAAAATTATAGATGAATAGTAAAATACGAATTTTAAAAGAAAAAAGAAAAGAAAAGAAAAAAATAGAGTTGTATTAGAAATCAAACGCTAACTAGGCTTTATCTAGGATTACCTTAGAGCCTATAAATACAAAAAAAATAAAAACCCTAAACCCCTATTGAAGTTGGCCGATTTTTACAAGAGAAGAAAAAGAAGAGAATTTTAGGGTTCTTGGTTAAGGTATTTTCTAATCCTTGTTTAGTTCTAGTTATTAAATTTTCAATTAATGTAATCTAAGTATGATGGATTAGGGTTTATAAATTAGGGCTTTGATTTTACTGGAAGTTTATAATGTTGTAATGATTGTTTAATCATTAGTTTAATTGGTTACAAGATTTGATTATGCGTTAGGGTCTAGATCGCCCGAATTAGTTGTTTAATTCACTGCAGAAAGTTAGGCAGTTTTGTAATGAGCGTAATTCATTCATAAAAGATTAAATAAACGATTTACAACATACTGGAGATAACCTCAGAGAGTCTACTTTCCAGAAAAGTTGGCCTCGTGAGTTTTTATGGTCGGGAAGTGGGTCAAAAGGTCGTTACAAAATCAGTGTGTAAAACAGTGACGAATTTCAGTTTTGGTTTTGATTTTTCTAAAAATACTTAGACATCTAGTTAGAGGCTCTAAATCACGTGGAAGTTAGTTTATATATTGTGTGTGACCCCTGAATTTTTTCTAAGTAGGTTATGAAGTTTAAGTTGGTTATCTAACGTCATACTTTTAGGGGGTCAGATTCTGGACGAATTCTGGACACTTTGGATTAATGAATTTCTAAAGGGTATTTGTAAAAGGGTAATGGCTTTGGGAGAGCTATGAGAGGTTCATAGGACATATATGTAGCATGGTGAATTTTGGTTTGAATTGTGGAAGTGTTTAAGTGGTACGTTTAGGACGCGTAAGTGAGTATAAAATTCTGCTCTAATCCAGAAAATTTAAAGTGTAGCATTGAAGTGTAAATGGCATATGTAGGAGTTGGAAAAGGGTTAAATCAAGTATAGAACTATGGTAGATAGCTTAGATATCCATCATAGTTGAGGTTACATCATATTGGGTTGAATGCCTAATTGATGGTAGCTTATTGTGTGCTTAATTGTTTAGATTATCCGTGAAGAGTTTGTGAAGCTTTTGTTGGATTCTTTTGGGAAGCTGAGCATCAAGTGAGTTTCATAGTCCCACTTTTAATGTTTTACATTGGGATGGAAATGATGCAAAGATGTTTTAGATGTGTTTAATCGCTGCGATTATGTGGTTTTACTTGAGGCATGAACTTTTATGTGGTTATTATAGGTGATATGCTTAATGTTGTTGTGATTGCTGTGTGATTTCGATTAGAGGGTAGTGCTTCTACCTATTCCAAATATAATCGGAGGATTGAAATAAGATCCCATTTTAGTGTGATTCCGGTTAGAGGGTAGTGCTTCTACCTATTCCAAATCTAATTGGAGGATTAAAATAAGATCCTATTTATGTGTGATTCTGGTTGGAGGGTAGTGACTCTACTCATTCCAAATCTAACTGGAGGGTTGAAATAATACTCCATACTGTGTGATTCCGATTAGAGGGTAATGGATTACACCAGGCTTTGTTATGTGGATCGTGGGCACGTTCCATCCTGTTGTGATTGATTATGAGTCATATGATAGCCTATGTGATATCTAGCTTAAATTGTTCTTCCATGATATGTTATGTTAATCGCAGCAAATTGTTTTGTTTTTTTTAAAAGATTGATTTGTATGTCTTAAACCTATGACTCTCACCAACCGTTATGTTGACATTTTTAAGCATCATTTTCAGGTGAGCTTAATGGTGCTAAGTTAGAGCGAAGTGGCTAGAAGAGACCGTAGGACACTTAGAGTTTATTTATGTTTTCTGTTTGAATAAATGCGTTAGCATGAATTGTTTGGATTATGTTCTGCATGTCATTTATTGACGAGACCTTTTTCTCATTAATAAAGACACCATTAGGTTTTTGGTATTGTTATGACACTTTAAGTCTTTGCTTTACTTTAGTTTCATTTTAGTATTCTCTATATAGACTCCATGTGTTGTGATGATATCGATTCTTATTTACGCCTTGTGTTTCCGCCTTGGCGGGGTGTGACAGTTTTTTCAAATTCCGAAAAGAGTTGTATGAGTGTAAAAATATTAATTTTCACTTGACTCTTTGTTGGAAGCACCCTAGGGACAAGTGTTGCAGGTGTATTTGGAGGGTACACCATCAACGCTTTGATAGGTCTTGAGGTTGTGGTCTGCTCTTTGAGAGCTTCTGCTTTCATCTTGATGAGATCTTGAGACCAAAATATTTGCTCGAGGTCAATTGCTTCTGTGGTGTAAAGGTCGCTAAATAATTCTCTTTCGAGTAATCAGGTGGTGCAATCTTAACCTTATGAGTCACACACTTAGGGTCTTTCATTTTGTCATTCATTTTCCTCCTAGTGATTTCAGCTATCTCTAGGGTATCCTCTGTGTTGTGTACTATAGCCGGAACATGATTGTTTTTGATAATTTCATAACCATTATATACAGCAGGCTGAACTTGCTTTGCACGGGTGAGGCATAAAGGGTTATTGTAGCCAATATCTACCTTATTTTGTTTATTATAATAAGGCTTTGGTTTGCACAACATGTGAACTGTTTGAAGAGACTGGTCTTGTTTGTATAATTTATCCTTGACCTTTTCTTTTAACGCTTTCATGTCCAAAAATTCTTCAAGGTATTTGTTTTCTTTCTGTTTAAAATCATTTTTCAAAGACGTAACTTCTTCTACCATTAACTTGTTATGGTTGATGGTAGAAGAAAGTTGCATTTTTACAGAATGACGTTCCTTTTTCAGAGTTTCTTCCTTAGTATTACGGTCAGTGATAACTATTCTTAATTGTTCATCAATCTTTTGTTCTCTTTCCGTTAATTCAAACCTGGCCCGTCTTTCATATAGTTCAACTTGTTCCTTATATGTTGCAAGTTCAACAGTTAATGAATTGTCGACTACTGTGTTTCGTGTTATGACTGAGACAGGTTGGGCATGCAGTTTATGCATATCATTAAATATCATCATGTATGCATTATTTGGAACAGAAGATACATTACTTTGTACAACTGGTACTGTGTTGTCCTTTACATATTGTTCATACGGAATCATATTACTATCACTCGTATAATTAGCATGTGAGTCAACAACGTAGTTTGGTTGTACATCGTCATGCATCTCGTGTTCTTCATGATGTTTACAAACAGCATCCTGATAGTGATCATGGTTGTGTACCTCAGATAGAATGTCCAAATCATAAGACGGACCGGCTTCATTATAAACAGGATCTGCAGATGATAGATTAGCCATGAACATAGTCTGTGTTGTGGGAGCCTCATCAACATCAGAATCAAAAGCATCACAGTCATCAGCTTGAAATACATTGCCCACATTGATTGCTAAATCCTGAACAGGTTGCTCATCCACATCTTCATCAATAGTGTTGTCTTGTCCACCTGCAATAAACAATAACTGCTCTTCATCCAATGCCACCCCATTCTCCTAAGCTTGCATCAGTAACATCTTGTCTTTGAAGTATTTAAAGTTCTATAGACGCTTGGGTTGAGTACTGTTTCGTGCTATGTGGCCTATACCATTGCAGTTGTAGCACTTAATCTGCCTTGCTTGACATGGATTAGCATTCCCAACTATGTTCTATACTCCCCCATAACCAGCTGCACCTCTACCCCGTGCATTGTTTCCCTTACCTTTATTCTGTCAACCCTGAACATTCTAAACCACAACTCCCCCGTCATGAACTGTAGCTTGGTTCCTTGTATTTGACGAAGTTCTGAGTTGATTGTTTGTTTGAGGTAGGTATGTTTTGTATGATTGGGTGAGTAGGGAAAGTATGTTGGTTAAATTCTTGGTATTTGCTATTTTATATATACCTTTTACCATGAAAAATGAGCCCAAATGACCAAAAACATAATAACATTGCAAATATATGCTTGTTTTTGTGTTTATGTATGTGCAGGTACAAATATTAAAGAAAAGGACAAAACCGGACAAAACCGAGCATGGGATAGGAAAAAGCACAACAAAATGAGTCTAGCGGTGCCCTCGGGTCTTATTAGGCCGGCCCATAACCCATTTATATGGGTGGGCCAGCCCATATTATCCTTAGCCCATGTTGCCTAAGCCCATATAAATGGCTCATTTAAGTTTCAGAATATAATGAATTGGAATTGAAAATGGTTGCTCATGTGAGGCTTAATTAATTCACCCTTGTGCATGTGCCTTTCCACTACTCGATTCTTGACCATACAAAATCCTACACTGCATAAATGACTAAATTCATTTCAATTATGATGGAGTAAACGGTAAGTAGTATTATACATGAATGGGAAGTAGTGTAGGTCCTTGGTATAGGATCTGATTAGCCTTTTGTAAGACGATAGCTAACTTGAATAAATCCAAATTAACTATATGAGAGACAATGACTATGAATACTATGTGCTAATGCGGAATCTTAACACAAGTACTAAGAAGAAAAATTGTAAACTAACTTCGTATATTGCTATCGATTTCTATTAGAATACTATTTCGATCTCTTTAATTACATATGATACTATTGATTCTATCTTCTAACTCTAAACCCTGGACCTTCTTTTATACACCAAGAAGTCCATTAGAGTTTACAATATTTTCCTAACATATCTAGTCAACCATATTGAATACCATAATTAAGTATTCAATATGTTTCTAACTATGTGGTCAACATTAATCAAATGTATTCAATACTTTCCATAATCAATTGTAACTCCTCAATCAACATTAATCACCTCAATTAAACTTCTCATCAACATAAAGTCTTCAATCATCATTAATGTCTTCAATCAACATTAATGTCTCTAGTTGAAACTTCTCTTTTATCATTGACTAGTAGCATTAATATTTAACAGTATTAAGAAGACTTTTAATTCCCAACAATCCTCCCCTAAACTTGATATTCATCTGGATTAATCATCAAGTTTCTTCATTAAAAGCTTCTTAATCTCTAGGAGGATGCTTCCAAACACTTCTTTACATCTTAAGCAGTTTTATGATTAATTTAGGAATCAGGGTAATATCTTCATCAGCAATAATATCATTTATCCTCCCCTGTTTGGATGCATCATCACCCAAACTGTCTTTATCACCAGAGGACTTTTACTCTTGCAGTCAACTATTCTTCAAACTTCTTCAGCAATCCGTTATATCAGCAACATTGACAATTATGTACATCAAATCATAAAGTTTCAGTCTATTCTCATCACTTCCAGGTGTGTTAACTCCTGTGAGAGGTGAATCATTGAAAATTTTAAATGGATTTGATGTCTCTTTACCAGTTAGCCATTAACTCTGGAGTAGTCAGTTCTTTGGCCACCAGAAAGGTGTATGTCCATGGTTAACTGAAAACCATTTCAACTCTCAGTACTTGAAACATTGGTGAGTTGAATACCATATGGTTTTTGGCAAACCATTACAGCCATCAACGGATTTGATATGCCTTTACCTGTAGCCGTTTGCTCAGGGCTAGTCAATCCTTTGGCACCTAGAAAAGGTAAATTCCATGGTGGATTGATAACCATGTCAACTCTTTGTACATGAAACTTGGTGAGTTGATATACCATCCACTTTTTGGTAAAGTGTCAACCATCTAATATGGATTTGCAATTTGTCTTTACCATAAGCCATAATCTTATGGACTAGTTATGGTTTTTCCACAGCCTTTACCACAAGCCATAAACTTGTGGGCTAGCCAACTCTTCACTTAGACAGATATGGTGAGTTGAAAACCATACAACTTATTTGCAAGTTGTCAACCATAGAACGGATTTGAGAAGTCTTTACCAAGAGCCGTTTGCTCGTAGTCTTTACAAGAACTGATTTGATCCTGACATGGATTAGCCAACTCTTTAACCATGAAGGCAAGAGTGAGTTGAGAAACCTACATTTTGGTAAATTGTCAACCATAGAAACGGATTTGGACGTCTTTTAAAACAAGCTGTTTGCTCTGGTTTATAGTCTAGCCAGTTCTTATGCCTATTAGCTTTGGTGAATCTTGATGTCCATATTATTGTGTGGTGGTTAGCGAACACCAACATAAACTTCTTCACCCCCCACCCCATTTAACTTATGCTAGTTTATAAATTCAGTAAGAACAACTGAAAGTAATTACAGTTTTGTCTAATCAACTAGTAGAACCAAAAATTAGTGTTGTCGATATCGGGTTTAAACTAGAAGCTTTAATCTAAAGCTTATTAGCAGTAATTACAAGTACTCAAACTCAGTATAATCTTACACCCAAGCCACTGAACCAACAGCATTAATTTCCTTAAGACTTCATTTAACGTTAGCAATCTCATTTCAATATCCATCCCTAAAAACTAGGGATTTCATAACCGATTCATTTAAGACTTTTCTTTACCTGCAAAAAGTTAGTTCAACAGACAAAGAAAACAGAAAAAAGAATCCATATCATTTTGTGCATTTACTCACTAACGGTTAATTACTCTAAGGCAGTTTTGAGTTATAACTAATGTATTAACTTCTATACTTAACAGTACTAATAATCTGACAGTACTAACATTTGTACCGGCAGCAATAACTATATATAACTTTTAAGTTATTAGTTTCTCTTGGGGACCCAAGCCATTGCTGACTTGAGTTTGCCTTGTGGATCTCTAAAATATACAGTTTTAATAAAAGTCGATCCACTGTTATAATTGAAGTTTGGTCTAGAGTTCCTCCAATTATAACTTGCTGAGGTCTTAACGGCAGTTCCTCCAAATTGTCCCGTTACTGCATGGAGAATAAGTCTTTCGTGCTGTATTTCAAATCTTGGTCTACTCACGGGTGAATGAGATTTAGAAAAATACCTTCTTTGATTAAGTTGATTCACCTAAGGTCTTTTAGGACTAAAGTTGTTTGAGGTCTTGGTAGGTACTGGCTGTCTAGATCTAACAGTATTAACATTAGAACTACCAGTATTAACTCTAGGCCTAACAGGGGATTAAACTTTGTTTTACCTACAGTATTAACTTAGATCTTGACAGATATTAACTATTTACCCTAACCAGTATTAATTTTTATGCCAACAAAATTACTTGTTTGTCTACCGTGGTTATCAATATTAGGTCTAACAGAAATTAATAGTTTGTACCTACCAAGTATTAATCTTGGTTCCTAACAGAACTAATTTTTTGGCCTTACCAGCATTAAGTGATACTGGTTTATGGAGCAAATTGTTTAGCATGATTAATCTTGATCTAGTTTTAGTACATACTAGTTTTGCCACCACTCATTACCATTTATTAAGAAACCTTTGTTTCATTAAACTCTCAGCCTCTCTTGCAATTTTCTTTTCATAATAGTCCAATCTGATCAAATGAACTTAGGCTTGCCACAAACAAAAAACATTTCTTCATTTGTGAATGAGTAACTTCCCCTAGTTCTCTTTCATCTCATAGCATTCCAATTATTTCCTGTTAACTTTTGGGGGGGGCTTGATATTTGATTGGTTGCTAGGTGTTTTTGTTATGTTGTGAGACATCAACTAGAGTTCAACTTCTTTGATTTTGGAGCAGGAACACTTTTCAGTTGTTGTTATAGGTGTAGACACATACACTTCTGAAAATGGTACTCTTGAAATTCTCAGATTCAAGATTCTAATAGAATGTTTAGAGGAATAGTTCCAATAGATCCTGAAATGTCATTAGATTGACAGGTAGTATATTTACTGGATATATCATCTGATACATCTGGGTTCAGGCTTCTTGAGGTCTCCTTTTTACCATGAAACATACATTAGACTCATCAATTTCTTTTGTGGTTTTAGAGAGTTATAATCTTCACTTAAGGGATGTGGACAAGACCTTTAAAATTCATTTAGTCTTTGTAAATCTTCTGTACAAAGGTTTTCCAACTGAATTCCTCTTTTGAACAATTAAAACAGATAAAATTCATTTTTCCTCATAACTATAAGTAGATAGAACCAATTCATGTTTGATTTTATTGCATACCTAAAGCATAGTTTACTACTTGAAACTCATGCAAGAATATTTTTAATCTCCAAAGATTTCTTGGAAGAATCTTTTCCTATGAATCTATTGTTTTCTTGCATTTTGTTACTTTTCTTTTTACATCTTTCATTCCAATTCTCTATATTTTTTAAGCTTTTCAGCTTTTCATATATTTATTTGCATGAAATGTAAGCTTTTCATTTGTAGAGAAGTTGATGTTTTTGAAAAGTAACAAGTTGAGCTTCTAGTTTCTTAACAGCTTGACTATAGACAAGTAGTTATACTTCTTGATCACCTAACTGATTCATTTGTTCATCACACAGTGTTTTAAGCTTACTATATGAATCAATGCAAGTTTTAGAACATAATGACACCTCATTTACTTTAGTCTGTTTGCCTTGATGTGCCATGATTTGTACTTTCTTCCCTGACTGTATGTTCTCCCCAATTGACAACACCATCACCCATTATCAGCAAACAGTTATGTTTCTGCTCTTTCTTTCCAGCTCCTTGATCTTGATAAAAAAGGTCTCTTTTAAACTGTTGTTTTAAAACAGCTTTCTGCATCTTCTTTGAATTTGCATTACCACCAAACCTAGTCCTTATAGCTTCCTAAATTTCTTTTGCATCATCCATTCCATGAAATCTTCTTAGATGTTCCTTGGGAATAGCCATGAGTAAGATGGTTCTTGCCTTCCTTTCCTTTTCAACAAGCGATGAATTTCTCAGGGAGGTACTGGTGAGTTGGATAGGATTTTAACAACACCATCTTTCAGTTGAGATTCTCTTCTTTGTAATTTCATTCATTTATGATTACCTTCCAAAATATCATTGTTCAATGTATTAAGTAATACTCCATTTCCATAGCCATATTTATACTCTACTTCTTTTTGGATTTGGGACGTTTGATATTTGATGAATAGCAGTGGTTTGAGAATCGCCTGTTTGTTGTTGTGTAGTGTGCAGCACACTAGTGTCTGAGTGAATCTTCATGGTTGATGCCTCGTCATCACTGAGGTGTTGAGTAAAAAACTCATCATTAGCAGGTGAGTCATTTTGGTTTAAGATCTGAAGTAGTGGTGTTTGTTGTGGTTCTATGTGAATTCCTTTCTTTCTAAGAGTCCCTATATTGGCTCTGATACCATTTGTAGGTCCTTGGTATAGGATCTTACTAGCCTTTGTAAGACGATAGCTAACTTGAATAATTCCAAATCAACTATATGAGAGACACTGACTATGAATACTACTTTGCTATAATGCGGGAATACTTAACACTAGTACTAATGAAGAAAAATTGTAAACTAACTCGTATATTGTATCGATTTCTATTAGAATACTATTTCGATCTCTTCTATTACATATGATACTATTGATTTTCTCTACTAACTCTATACCTTGGACCTTCTTTTATACACCAAGAAGTCAATTAGAGTTTACAATATTTTCCTAACATATCTAGTCAACCATATTGAATACCATAATTAAGTATTCAATATGTTTCTATCTTTTCGTGTCAACATTAATATAACGTCTTCACATTTTCCTTATCTGATATAGTTTACGAACTAGGACTTGTTTATTACACATCAGTTTTGGTATTCACTAGTTGTCCCTGACCTACCGCACATAACCGCCAAACCATTTATCCATCTCAAATCAAAATCAGTGATCAATAATAATACGGTGTAAAATAATCAACGAGGTATAAATTATTACCAGATACAAACAAAAATTTTGTACCTCAGCTAAAGGTTCATCGTATTAATCCAGATTAAAACTCCTCCATAGGCGGTCGAAATAGTAACATATGGGTTTGGTCCCAGACCAACACACGGTCATTTTATATTGTGATACTGAACGATCTATGTGAACACCAAACCAAATCAATAAAAAGTAACAAGCCTATAGTATCACATCGTCCAAGATCCTTTAAGGCGTCTATGGACCTTTTAAAATGTGTTGTCGATATCATCAACACTTAGCAGCCACAGAACAACAGGATCTCTCGCTAAACTCTGTCGGAACGTTTAATGCACGAGGAAGGAACAATTAAGCGACTAGTAGGATAACTTTATAGCGCCCAACATAAAAGAGGACCAACAATCTATGCAGGAACATAATGAAAACATGCTTGTCTTCAACCCTACGATATGCTGGCTATAGAAGAATTCTGAGATTTGCATAAAAACCCTAAAAATTAATACGCCTTTTTATTAATAAAAACAGACAAAATAATTTACTACGAAAACTTATCAACCCCAGACTCCATGAGCCACGATGGCTCATAGTTAACCATGTTTGTGAAATCCAGGAATCTGGACTCAACTAGGGTATGAATAACATTGATTGATTAAGCACAGCAGAATATGAAATAAGAACACAATCAACATTACTAATAAGGTTTTCTTTATTCAAACATGATAAAGAAACTAACTAGTACATAGATGATTCATGACTCATCTATGACTATCTATTACTATTACATGACACACACTTTGATATTAGACGACTCTCATTGAGAGCTCTATATTTCTGGATGATCAATACTAGACGCCTTCCCCTCTTTATATACTAGAGGGGTTAGGGTTTACAAGAAAAGATAAGATCAAAATAAAATTAGGAAACTATAAATCAGCATTAAATACTATTTGACTATTCTTTAATCAGTATTAATGTTATTCCAGCTTTGTCTTGTAGGTCCTCCATCTTTAATATGTTTTATCATAATCAACTCAAAGTATAATTCCCAAGAAGTAGTTACGTGCATCGTAATTAAATCCAAACAAGTCATGTGACCGAGCACTACAAAGGATTAGACGAATGTAGAAGCTACACGTGGCAAGGCAAATTAGTTACAACTTTAAATTCATTTCATAATTTGTGGTTCCTTAAACTGAATGGATCTTTGCAGCCTATAAAGGATGATAGCCTGGATGTATAAATACAACTGACTATGTGGAAAAAGCATCGAATTCTCATCAAATATCGACTTCTGATCGGAACACTCAACACTTATTCGGCAAAAGGTATTTTCGTTATTCTGTGTTAAGTAAAATCGGGCTCTTGGAATTTGTAAAACGTTGGAGTTCTCATTTTCGTATTCTTCATCCATCTCGTTAAATAGAGGATTTACGTTACTGGAGTTGAAATTGTCATCAAATTCAAAAAGAGGGTTTGAATAAACTTGAAAGTTTTCTTCATGAACGACTTTTTTAAGAAGAGTGAGTTCATCGGCGAACTCCTCAGGATTATCACTAGTCTTCACCGGAGAAGAACTAGGAGGAAGAGCATCGGAATGATTAGTGGTACTGCCACTAAATGGCTCATCTTTCAAAAAATCAATGACAGAAATAGCAATGAGCAAATTGCTTATTCTTGCTTTTCCTCAGATTTTTCAGTCATTAAAAGTCATGTTCATCGATTTCCAACTCTTAATGTTTAATTTTTCCTCGTATAAATCAATGAGAGCTTTTTGCGGTGGAAGGAATAGGATCTCCCTAAATAATAGGCACTCTCGGGTCTGGTTTTAAAATAACCACATAAAAAAATCAGCAAGAAAGTTGAACCATCAACTCACTAATAACAACATCCTCGGCTATGCCATAGGATGCATAAAGGAACGGTTGAGCAAGATCCGCAGTGTCTTTTCGGAGTGGGCTTCAAAGCTCCAAGCCTAAGTTGCTTGCCGATAGAATGAGGGAAAAGGTTTATGCTAGCTCCGGAATTGGCTAAAGCATTTTTCCTATCAAGTTCTTGTAGAGCACACGGGATAAGAAATTTTCCGGGATCTTCGAGTTTCTCTGGAACTTTTGTTTCAAGATGATGGATGAACATTCACATTTACGGTTTTGATGGCAATTTCTTCAAAGTTTCTCTTTGTTTCTCAATAAAGTGCTTAACCATTTGTTGAATTTCGGCATTTTGATGAGAGCATCTTTTAATCCAATTTCTAAACGTAGTTGTTTAAACAACTTCATAAACCTGCTTTGCTGAGCACTGGGTTTATCTTTCTCTCTTACTTTCATCCTCTCGGGGTATGGAAGTTTAGGTTGATATGAATTAGGCTTTGGAGAATTAGGCTCTTGGACAGTTTTCTTAGCTTTTGGTTTTGGAATTTCAATAAAAATGGAATCATGATCCTCCGGAGGTGGGACTTGTGCGGTACTTTCTGAACCTGGTTTTTGCACTTTGTCCATTGGACGTCTCCGGGGTTCTTTAGAGAGTAGGGAACAACGTTAGTAGGAACAAAGGTGTCGAGGTCCTTCATAAGTTTTACCACTTCGTGTGGTGATAGCATTGACATGCTCGCGAGGGTTAGTTACGGTTTGACTTGGAAGAGTACCTGAATTTGAAGACGAAGCGGTATTGGAACTTATGAATTTAGAAAGCATTTCCGTTAAATTTGTCATCTAGTTTTGTAAACCTTGGCCTTGATTTTGCATATTCCATAATACAGCATCATTAGCCTTGACATAATTCTCAAAATCGGTCTTTGAAACACCTTGCATTTGCGGAGTAGGAGCTTGATAAACTGGTGTTGTTCGTAGAAGGTTGTTTAACTTTGTCCTTGGTTGAAGTTACCTTACTAGGTTTTGAATTAAAAATTGGTTCTCCATTTTTGCGTTGTAATTATTCCCTTGATTTTGATGAAAACGGTTTTGATTGTTTTGATAGGAGGAAACACAGGAGGTCGGATTGATTCGAAACCATCGAAGGTTCTTATATTGGAATTTCCTTGCATTAAAATTGGCTGCAGCAACTTGTGGAACATCTTTGATGTATGTCTCGTATTAACATTGCATCGGTGGGGGATCATGTTTTATAAGATGTGAGAACCTCCACAGGTACACAACTCTGGCTCGACCGCTTTTTAAGGTTGCGGGAGCTTGGGCTTTTTGTTTGTCATAAGCATAGTTTATTAAATTCTTAAGTTCAGTAAACTAAGTTGTAAGAGAAGACTTCATTGGTGAAAGTCGAGGGTAGATTTGCATTCGAACTCACCTTTAGCTTAGTATGACCTTGGTTTAGTCGTGATACGTTCATTGGATTTACTGTGCGATAATCTCAAGAATTCACGAGGCATCTTATCCAAAAAGTTTCCACCCGCAGCTGATTTCAACGAATATTGATCGGTTAGCAAGTCTAAGCATTGTTAAATCCGTATCCAATTGATGTAGTTCAGAAATATGTGATGTGCGGCAATGCTCGATGAAGGTACATTTATTCGATCCAAAGAGATTTATATAAGAGTAGTCAAATATTTGTTGAAATTCTCGTGATTTAGTTACGCAGATTTGTCGTTTTTTAAGTGGAAAGAATTGATTAATAATTTTGAAACAAGATCATCCATGTCGGTAATTGATCGAGCGAGGGTTCTTTTTTCTAAGCAAAATCGGGCTGAAGCTTCAAGAGAAATGGAAAAGCATAAGCTTAATTGTCAGTTTTGATCGGGGGGTATACGGGAATCTAATTTTTGAGAGTAATCTTATGATTTAACGGATGTGAGGCATGTGGATCCCTCATTTATCATGTTCGAAAAAATCTGTTTGTTGTGAACAAGAAGTGATAAACCATGCTTTTAATTCAAAATTATCATTGATTTCGGGGATATTACAATTGCATCCTGTACCCTCGGTGGGTGCTTTGGATCAATTGTGCCATAGTCCAGGTTATCAGGCAATCGGAATTAAGGGAGGATTAACAAAGGTTCTTCTAATGAAATGGTTGAAATAACGCGGTTGGCCTTTGTTGTTGACGGTTACGGATTGCGGGTTTGAGAACGATGATGGTGGGGGGCCATGCACAATTAGAAATGAAATTAATAGATAACTAAAAATTACACTAACTATTTTTATTTTTTCATTTATTAACAATCTATTTTTAAACTGGATAAACGGGAAGACAACTTTAACACAAAATAATCAAATTTACTTCACGGTAGCTCTTAAAAATTTTACTTTTTAAGGTGAGCCGTATTTCTGACACAAATGACAAGTTTTTAAATCTTTTGATTCCAGGTGGGAAACTTATAATGGTTAAGTACCCTCAATTGAGTTTATTTAGTTGGTGTTCTTTTACCAACTTTGTTTATTTTATTTTTTTATTATGGATAATTTTAATATTTTTGATTTTTTTTAAAATGATAATTATACTAAAAGAAAAAAAATATTTTTTACTTTTTATTATTTTATTATTTTTTAATTTTTTTAACAAAACAAAACTTTCAAAAATGAAAGGGTCTTCAAATCATGACTCAATTTTTTTTTTTTCTTTTTTTTTTTTTTTAAACAAACTTCAAACAAGAGGAATCTTAATCACAAATCCCCGGCAGCGGCGTCAAAAATTGGTATATAGCAATTTCACGTATATATATAATATCTAAGTATTTATAAAAATTTACAAATAATCCTTGAGGACAAAGATTAAATGCAATTTAAACACAAAAATTTATAATATAATACGTTTAACCGGTAAGTGATTACCGGGTCGTATCCCAAAAAAAAAAAAATGTGAATTGATACTCATCGACTTCAGTTTGGACACATGTTATGAATGATTTTACAACTTTTTGATTTGATTTTTATGACTAAAAACATTATAACAATTATATGCAAGTAAAATAACTTAAACACGCGGACGAAAAACGGGAATGGACAAATTAAGCCTAATTAGCACCTTAACCTAGAATTTGAATTAATAATCTATTTTCTGATGAGTAAAAATAAAAGGGATTTGCAAACCTTTGATTAACTTAACGATAAAATTTGAAAAGAAATCACATAAACTGAATAACGGAATCAAAAAAGAAGCCCTAAAAAGCTAAAATGCTCAAAAATAAACTTTACGAGAGGTTCAAATATTTTTTCTACGTTCTAAATGATAAAGGAAAATTTTCTAAAAAAATATTTATATTTTTTTGATTATTTTTCTATTTTTTATGATTTTTTAAAGTTTTTAATGAAAATACAAGTTTAAAAATAATAAACGAACTCTAAAACTTCTAGAAAAATGACAGAAAATAGCTTACACTACTTAAAACCTAGGAAAAATGAACTTTTTAATCACAAGCTATCAAATTAAGCTGAATACAGGCTTTATAAAGCTTATTGGGCTAAAATGACTATAAAGATTTAAATGTGCAAGAGTCTTATGAAAAAGACCCAAGGGCATAGCGGTAGGGAGTGGTGTGTGGTGTGTTATAAAGGGTTGAGGTGTTGAGGTCGGGGGTTCGAGTCTTGCTCACCCCCGACTTCCACTTTCCCTTTTTTTTTTAAAAAACTTAAAAAGGAAAAGTTGTTAAGCATCTAAAGATAAGCAACTTTAATAAAAGCAATATAAGCTGAAACTTACAAATAAGCACTCAAAAAGCTAATGAAAAAGCTGTTTTCAGAAAGTGAGCTTATAAGGACCAAAAAACTAGTATTCACTTAACAGCTTGTACACAACTCATTTTAAGCTCATTTTTAAAAACAAAAGCTAAAACCTGGAAGCTATATAACATGTAGATCTAATTTTGAAAAGCTAAATAAGCTTAAAAATACTATAGGACTCATAAATTCAATGATTAAAAAGCAACCTCAGAAACTGTAAACTTAAGGCTTAAAACTAAAATAGCTAAATTGCAACAATATGCTATTACAGGATTTGAGCTATTTTTGAAAACTATTCGAAAGCTTTATAAACATGTTAGAAGCTAATTATGAAAAGCTAAATAAGCTAAAAATACTATAGGACTCCTAAATTTAATGATTAAAAGAGCAAACTCAGAAACTGTAACTTAAGGCTTAAAAACTAGATAAGCTAAATTGCACAATAAGCTATTACAGGATTTGAGCTTTTGAAAACTTAACAACCTACTTATAAACTATTAATCCAAATCATAAAAACAAATTCTAAAAGCTAGAAATCAAAATTTAAAAGCTAAGTTCTAGTTACTACTGTTTTTGGCTTTTTGAGGTTTTTTATGAACTTTAGAAGCTAATGTACCCTATTAAACAAGCTAGAAATTTAAAATTAAGACTTAATCTATTTTAACCTATATCTAATCTATAAACTAACTAAATTTTAAAATCTAATTTTTATTTAAACTAGCTTAAATGCAAATGAAAAGGAAAACAGTAGTAACAGCAGTTACTACTGCTGATGCAATTGACCAAAAGAACAAAACCAATTTTGCTGGTTACCCTTTAAAGGTAAAACCTGCATTAGACACCTCAAAGAGGAGTGTGTCAAAAACACTAATCAAGCAAAAACCAGGCCTATTAAGACTTGGATAAATTTTTAACAAGCTAAGAAACATGAAAAAGTCCCCTGGTGCAGGAACAAAGAGTTAAGCCTCAAAATGATATTAAGCTTAAACTAATCCTTAAACCTGCTCAAAACCTAATCAAAATTTGAAAATTAAAACTATACCAAAAAACAAATTGCAAATTTTAATTTGATTTAAGGGTCAAACACTACATTATCCAAACCCCCTTTAACATATACTTATATACCATTTTATGCTTATGAAATGAAAATCTATTGAACCAATCTTAGATACCAGATAATAACTAGCTTATAATGAGACTAATAAGCATAAACCTATAAGCTAATAAGCCAGAACTCAACAAGCGACACTAATCTACTTATTTTTGGTTTTTAATGACAGTTTATAAGAGATAAGTAAAAACTAAGATTAAGACTATGAAACTTAGAACTAACAGCCCTTAACTAACATATTAAGCATATATAGCTGAAACTAATAAGAATAAGCAAATAATAAGCAAATTAAGCAGTTATTAAACTAAGAAATTAAGATAAAAAGCTAAATAAGAAACTTACTTAAGCCTTAGCTAACAAAGCCTAATATTAGGTCAAATGAGCTAACAGCTCTAGCTTATTCCTTATGGATAAGCTTGTTAAAGTCCTTTAAAAAGATCATTGTATGTGTTAATTACACATACCTTTTACCTTTAAAAACTAGCTAAAAATAACCACAAAAAACGGACTTAAAAATGCCCAATATACGCTTGTTGTTTTGCTAATTGTATTGTGCAGAAAAATGATAATTAAGAAAAGACGAAAACAAGCCAAAACGACAAAAACCGGACTCGGAATGGAAAAGAAGGTGAAAGACGAATGCCAAATCGAAGCAGGAAAGTCAATCAAGTCAAAAAGTCAACAGAAAAGTCAAATTGGTCATCAAAGACAAGTCAACCAAGTCAACACCGAGGCACAAAGTCAAAGTCAAAGAAATATATAGTTTAGGACTGAAATTGTTAAATCCCTAAACTTTACTATAAAGTAAGAAAAGAGAAAATGAAAGGCAAGGGTGCAAACTGCCAATGTGCCAAAGTTGTACTACAAGGGGCATACTCTGCACTATCCTAACTTGTACACCAAAGGATCGGTGGGTGAAAGGTGTTATAACCTTTGGGGACTATTTATGCCAAGTCCCCAAAAGTTATAACACCACAAGGACCATGGATGTAACAAGTTATATAACTTTGAGGGGCCATGTTTGCCTAATCCCCAAAAGTACACCCTGTCACCCCCAACCTGTTATAACAAACTTTCTTCTCCCGCCATTTTTGAACAAAACCACTCACGGGTTATCACCCTATTCTTTTTTCCCTGTAAACCTACCCCCCACCATGGGTAAACACCTCGCCCCCTCCCTCCACTAACTTTCCAAGCTGTTGAGATTGCCCAAGTTGGCAATCCACACTCCAAGGACTATTTCGACGACCAAGATGACCCAAGAAAACATTGACAGGGCCAGATTTAGTGGCTAGTGAACCACTCACAAAACAAACACACATGTGTTTGTCAAGAAAGCACAAGAAAAGAAGACACAAGACCTAGTTTTTCCTATAAAAAGCTTTGTATAAAGCCCTTTGGCAAATAGTGAGTTTTTAGTCAGTTCTTAGTGTAGATTTTAAAATATTGTTTAAATTGTCTTGAAGATACTTTCTTCATGCACTTGTAATTATCAGGTTTTAATGAAAATTTAAGCTATAATTTTTTACTCAATAAGAATCTCAATAAGCTATCTGAGCTTATTCTTGTTAATAAGCTTCAAAATCAGATTAAAATTGTTAAAAGCTATAATATTCTGTCTTCAGTTCATTTTAGTTCATTATGATCATTTGATTCAAGTTTGAAAGCTTATGGAGTAATAAGCTAACAAAAGCTTATTGAGCTTATAGCTCAAGGTTTAGGGGCTAGGGAGCCACTTAGGTGTATGTTTTTAAGCCACTCACTCTACAAGAGTGGCTTTGGTTCTGAGACAACAAATTTCTCAGGTTTAATTTCTCAAGCCTCATTTTAGCTTAATTTTAGCTTTATCAATTGCTTATTTCTATTCAATCTTGTTTCATTCTCTTCAAATATGTTTGTTCAGACTTAATTTCTAGCTGTTTTCAGTTTTCATTAGATTTAATGTGTGTAATCTCAGTTTCTCTTTTAAAACTGTCACTTAAGTAGTATAAGCTAGGAGAGAAAGTAGCTTATTTCTCTTAATAAGCTATAGTTTTTATTACTTAAGTAGCTTAATTAGGTGAAAAATAGTGTGAGTAGATAAAAGGTTTTAGCTGGTTTAGTTTTTAAAACAGTTTTTAAGCTCAAATAGTTTTGACAGTTTACATAAAGGGGTGTTTGGCATAAGCTTAAAAACGGGTCAAAATGGTTTTGACTTTGGGTTAAGGTCATTTAGTCAGTTTAAGCACAAGTTTTAAGCTACTTTAAAGCTGTTTTTAAAACATTTTTAGTTGGAAAATTGTTTTTAAATAATATATAACACACCTCTTTGAAACTGTGAGGACTTTTAAAGGGACTCCTATAGTCGCTCTATTTAGATAAGCACTTGTGAATTTGAGTTAAGGGTTCAAAAAGTGTGTACTTTGTGTGTTAAAAACAAGCTGCCACAGCCCTTTGTCCTTTGACTTGTTAAGTCAAAAACTCCCAAGTTTTTTTAGTCACAGTTTTTAAAAAAAACCATTTAATAGACCCTTTTTCACTATCAAAAATATAGCAAGTAAAATTGATTTTTAAAAGCTCAAAATTTGTGCACAAGCTGTTTAGCTAGAGTACTCAATCTGTTTTCAGTTTTCTTTCCAATTTGAGCTTATTTGACAGCTTTTAATAAGCTGTCAAATAAGCCACTCAAGGCTAGCTTAAATCTCCCCTGGTGCAAAGGGGAGATTTTAAGCCCCTTTTTCTTTGTCATTTAGTGTTCTTAAGCCCAAGTTTTTGGCTTATTTTAAGAGCTTATAAGCTCTTATTTAAGCTCCTTGATTTTCAAACCTTGAAGAGCTTATTTGATGGCTTATTTTTAAGCCCAAACATGCCTTTTGAACTGTTTTGCTAGCCTAGGTGTAGGGATTGCTTAATTTTTTCCTTTTGGTTATTGAGCCTATTTATAGTTAAATGATTTCCTGGTAGCTTATTAGGTTTAAGTAGATAGCTTTGTTTGCTTATTTCCCTTTTTGTTAGCTTATTTCGAATGCCAAAGCCTTAGCTTTTTAAGCCTTGTTGCCTTTTTAAGCATTTGTCATAATAAGCTGTTCTTCTAACCAGCTTATTAGTTTTAGCTTTGTAGTTTTTTTAGCTTACTAGGTTTAGATTAAGCCTCTTTTGCTTATTTGTGTTTGGCTAGCTTATTTCGACCTAAGTCCAAAAGGGGGGACCTTAGCTAAATTTTTGCTTTTAAAAAAAGGTGCCCCCTTTTATAGCAAACTGTCAGTATAAGCTTATTTTTAAGCTTATTTATTGCTTTTCATAAAAAGTTGTAGAAGACAAAGTTGTTAAGCCCCACGAGCTTAACAACTTTGCTTCTTTGAGTTTCGAAAAAAAGGGGAAAGACACTTGGCCCGGGTGAGCAAGACTCGAACCCGGGACCAAGCGATACGATCCCCTTTTACACACACTCTACCACTGCGCCCTTGGGTCTTTTTCGTTAAAAGGACTCAAGGGCTTTTGAAACTTTTAGTGGTTTTGGCTTATAAGCTTATTAGTTGTGTAAAGCTTTTTTTTCGGGTTATTTTCTTAAGCTGTTTTCCCCTTTTTTTTGTTTCTTATTTTTCGTAGGATTGTCATAGTGTCTAGTATTTTTAGAAAATTTTTCAGAATTTTTCGTAATCATTTAATATTTTTTATAATTTAATTTCGGTTTAAAAGTTTATTTAATTCATAAAAAATACAAAAATTATCAAAAAAATATTTTGCTTTTTTAGAAAATTTTATTTTGTCATCTAGTTTGTAGGAAAAATATAAAAAATTTCGTAGGGTCATTTTTACAACTTTTTACTTTTTAAAGAACGGTCCGGGTGCGGTTTTTTGTCTTGACTCGTTTTTGGGTCAAACGAACTCCGTTTTCGGTCTAGTCTTTTTCATTCTTCGTTATTTTGTCCCGTAGAGTAGTTTAGAAGTGAAAAATTCTCCGTAGGGTTATTTTTAAAGATTTTAGGTTTTTCCCCCTTTGTTCGGGATTCGTGCTTTCGTTTTTTAGCTTAAATTCATAATTTTTAGGTTTTTCTTAAACGTTTTTGTTTGTTATTGTTTTAATTTTGAGGGGGGAACATAATTTTCTTTCACTCTCTCAATTCAATTCTCTCTTCAAACTCAAATCTACGATTGTATCCGATTTCCAGTAAGCCTCGTTGGGGAATATAAACGACCCGGGAACATTCTATACTACTTCTCGGTATCATTGATCTTGTTGATTTTTAGACTTATATATATATTCTATATTTTAATATATATTATATATATATAGTGTGAAAAGCCCCAATCAATTTTTGGCGTCGTTGCCGGGGAGGCTGTGAAGCAGACTATCGTTACGTTTGGCATTTGTGTTTGAGACTGTGAAATATTTTCTTTTATTATAAAAATATAAAAAAGTACAAAAATATTTTTCATTTCTTTTAGTATAATTATCAGATAAAAAACCAAAGAAAAAAACCAAAAATATAAAAACATTGTCCATAAAAAAAAGAAAATAAAATTCACAAATTGGTAAAATACCAAAATATAATATTCTCAACTGAGGTATTATCATAATAACTTTCGGTGAACTTGTTGGTTCCCAACTCGAACAAAAGATTTAAAAACTTGCCTTTTGTGTCTCTTACGACGTACGGCTCACCTTGAAAAGTTAAACAAACTATAAAGTGGGTATAAGGAGGGTTGTTCCTAGGAACTACGACCCGAAAGGAGAAATAAGCTTCGCGCTATTCCTACTCCTCCGCTCACCTGTGCGTTTATCTTTTTGAGAGCTACCGTGAAGTAAGTAGATTATTTGGTTTAAGTTGTCTTATCTCATTGTCCGTTAAAATCAATTGTGAATAAATCTTTGAAAAACCAAAAAATTAGTGTAAATTTTCTTTTTATATTTCTATTTTGTGCATGCGCACTCGTTCTCAAGCCCGTAGACGTCGACAACCACAAGTTCGACAAACTTCTGTTGAATCATCCAATCTTGAGAAACCGATATTCCTTCCCATGTTACGATGGATGATAATCGTTACTATGGCAGCAATTGCTCAAAGCACCCACGAGGGGTTCGAGGAGGATGCGATAGTTATTCGGAATTCACGCGAATAACTTTGAGAATCAAGATTGCTTGGAATCTTGTCCAAAACAAGAATTTTGGAAATTGATTAAAGAAGACCCACATGCTCACATCCCGTTTATTTCATCAAGATCACTTCTACAATGAAGATTCCGAACGTACCAAATACGTCGGTTAAACTTATGCTTTTCCCGTTTTCTCTCGAAGGGGCAGCCCGGATATGGCTAGAAAAAGAACCCCCTCGGTCGATTGAAACATGGGATGATCTTGTTTCGAAATTTATTAACAAATTCTTCCCTCCCTCTAAAACGACAAATCTCAGAAATGAAATCATGAGATTTCAGCAAAAATTTGATGAGACGTTTTATGAGGCTTGGGATCGTTTCAATGATCTTTTAAGGGGAATGCCCATCATCATAGGTTTTCAGGTATTGCATCAACTCGATACATTTTATAATGCCTTAAACTCAGTTGATCAAGATTCATGAACATCTGATGCCGGTGGTAAACTTCTTTAGACAAAATGCCTCTCAAACGAGAATGTTTAAAATCATCGAGAGTCAAGTCTAGGTACGTCAGGCAAGGAAACAAAGCTGTTGTAGCTAAAATGAGTACAAGCTCTTCCACCCCAGCAGTCTCATCTGATGTTGCTTACTCAAAGACATGGTTGGGCATTAATTCTTGATAGAAAGAACCCAAACCCCAGCTTCGCCCCCGATGTAAAAGCGGTTGAACAAAGTTGTGTAATCTTGCTGGGGCGGAGTGTCATTTCTTATCAAAATTGTCCAGCACTAATAGCAACATTTACCAGGACAATATCCAAGAGTATGTGTCCAGGCCGATGCGGCCAATTTCAACAAGCTATTCGGGTTTTCGACCTCCCGTATGGTCTCAAATTAAAATTTGGACTCCTGGTTTTTCCTCCATTCAGAATCCTATATGGCAAATAGTCAAAACAATTTTCAATCGAGGAATAACTTCAATCAAAACAGAGAAACAATTTCAACCAAGGTCAGACTTTATCGACCTAGGTCAAATCATAACAGTAGTATCCATCAAGGACCTGCTCTCAGGACTCACGGCTGTGTCAAAAAACAGATTTTGTAAAGATATGTCACAGCCATGATGCAGTGTTGAGAAACATGCAAATCCAAGGTCAAAACCTGCATCCCAAATGGCAAATTTGACTGTCATCTTTCAAAATTTGTTTACTGCTAATACAGCTTCTACTTTCTGGTTTTCGAACTCTTCTGGGTAACACTGTTACCAACCAAAGGAAAGAATTTAAAACGATATCACTACCCGAAGTGGTGTTACATTAAAGGACCGAAAGCAGTCAATCATGCACCGATTGGTGACAAAGGGACCGGATGCTCTACTAATAACGGGAAGCACCGAAGACGTACAACTCCTGTTGTTTCAAAATTCAGTCTGTAATCCAAAATCCATTTGAGTCCCAATTTTGCTTCCTGTTGTTGCTCCTGTTGTTACTCCATTCCTAAAGCATCAATTTCCATTTCCTCAGAAGAATTTGATGAAAGGCGCAAGGAAAAAGCTAACGACCAAATCGAGGAAATTCTTTGAAATCTTTAGAGATTTAGGTTTCGAGATTAGCTCACTGATGCCTTTTGATGCTCATGCCTAAAATTTGCTTAGACTTAAAAACCTTAATTGGACAAAAACAAAGAAAAAATTGAGCGAATTTGGCTAGAACTCTTTGAATGTGAATTGTTCATGCGGTTCATCTCAACAAGTTACAAAAAAAACTTGGAGACCCTGGTCCGATTCTGATTCCATGAGTAGTTCGGGGGATTACTACATGCAACGCATTGGCGATCTTGGTGCGAGCATTATTCTATGCCTTATTCTGTATGGAACAATCTATTCTCTTCCTTGATTGACCCGTCTTGCATGAAATAGAAATAGCTGACCGTTCGATACTAAAACGATCGGTATGCTGAGATGTCTTTGTTAAATGTGGGAAAATTCAATTTCCTGCTGATCTCGTAGTTGTTGATTTTGAACCAGACCCCCGATTACCTTTAATTCATCGGACGATGTTTCTTAAAAAAACCTAGTCATGCTTTGATAGATGTTTATTGAAGGTGAGATACCTTCGTGTTGGCAAGGAGGCCATCCCTTAAATTCTGGACCAAACTTCAGTTTACACAGATGATTACAACATATGTCAGTAAACAAAATCGACGACATTGTATATTGGCTTGTGATGATTCATTCTCAGAGGTCCTAGGATTTCAAACGTGATCGCGAGTGGCAATCCACTCCAATATTTGAGGCCTATTGATTTTACTGCTTCTCCAACTCTCACTCCTTTCGGGGAAAGTGATTTTCTTCTTATTGGAAGAAGCAGATTCAATTTCTTGCTCTAGAAGAGATCCAACTTTCATTCTGAAGTTGATCCAAATTATCAGGATCGCAGAGGTGGGGACATCCTAACTTATAGGAAAGCATATTTTGAACAGTGAACCACCACCCCCCTCCCAATCAGTACAATATATGCCTGAGTTAGGAAAGACTCAACTCTGTGAAAGATAAAACCGTTGAATCTTCCTTTGATGAACCTCCCGAGGTTGAACTCAAAGGAACTGCCACCCCATCTTGAATACGCATTTTTGGAAGGCGACGACAAGTTGCCTGTCATAATTGCTAAAAGAGTTAAAAATGAGGAAACGGCAGCTCTTCTGAAGGTTTCTAAGTCCCACAAAGCGAGCCATCGCTTGGTAATCTTCTCCGATATTAAGGGTGTTCTATGCAACGAATTTTATACTCAGCAAAATTCTAATGGAAGGAGACTACGAACCATTGTTGCAAAGTCAGAGAAGGGTTAAACCCAAAAATCCACGCTGTCTATCAGAGGAGTGTTTGAAAAAAAACTCCTTGACGCTGGATTGATTTACCCCATCTCTGACAGCCCTTGGGTGAGCCCGGTACACTGTGTACCTAAGAAAGGAGGTATGACTGTCATCACAAATGATGAGAATGAACTGATTCCTACTCGATTGGTCACGGGATGGCGAGTATGTATTGATTACAGAAAACTTAATGAAGCCACCCGAAAAGACCACTTCCCATTGCCTTTTATGGACCAAATGCTCGAAAGACTAGCAGGAAACGAATACTACTGTTTCCTCGATGGCTTCTCGGGTTATTTTCAGATCCCAATTGACCCAAAAGATCAAGAAAAGACAACCTTTACATGCCCATACGGAACATTTGCCTATCGTCGCATGCCTTTTGGGCTATGCAATGCTCCTGGCACGTTCCACGATGTATGATGGACAATCTTCCACGAATAATGATTGAAAAAAAACATGGAAGTATATTAGGGATGACTTTTTCGGTCTTTGGGGACTCTTTCTCTACGTGCCTATCCCATTTAGAAAAGATGTTGAAGCGGTGTGAAGACACCAATTTGTCTTTAAACTGGGAGAAGAGCCATTTTATGGTGAAGGAAGGCATTGTTCTCGGACACAAAATTTCTAAGTCGGGACTTGAGGTTGATAGAGCTAAAGTCGAAGTAATAGCTAAACTCCCTCATCCGACTTCTGTCAAAGGTGTCTGTAGTTTCCTTGGGCACGCCGGTTTTTACCGACGATTCATTCAGGACTTCTCAAAAATTGCCCGTCCTATGACTCATTTGCTTGAAAAAGAGACTCCATTTTTCTTCTCTGAAGAGTGTATCGATTCCTTTAATACACTCAAAAGAAAATTGACTGAGGCTCCGATCTTAATTGCTCCCGACTGGGACTTGCCTTTTGAACTAATGTGCGATGCTAGCGACTTCGCAATTGGGGCAGTCCTCGGGCAAAGAAAAAACAAGCATTTCAACTAATTACACTATGCTAGCAAGAATATGATCGAGGCTCAAACTCTTTACACTTACTACCGAAAAGGACATTACTTGCGTAGTGTTTGCCTTTGATTGGAAATTTCGGTTATATCTTGTTATGTCCAAAAGCATAGTGTATACTGACACATTTTGCCATCAAGTATCTCTTTGCCAAGAAGGATGCTAAGGCAAGACTCATGCGGTGGATCTTATTGCTCCAAGAATTTGATATTGAAATTCGAGACAAAAAAGGGTGTTGAGAATCTCGCCGCCGATCATCTGTCCGACTAGACAAATCCGCATCAAGACAAACTCGTGAACAAAGAAATCAAGAAGACAATTTCCTTCCTCGAAAACTCTTGGTTCTATTGCCTCTTCAAGATCCAAAGTACCCCCATGGTTTGCTGATTTGCAACTACCATGCGGGGAAATTTATCATAAAGGGAGATGACATCCCAACAAAAAAACTAAATTCATTCAGGATGTCACAGCATTTTTCTGGGGGATAATCCTTCCTGTTAAGATATGTGCTGTCAGGTGATAAGGACTTTTGTGTTTCTGGGCTTAGAAGCTTTAGTCATTCTCAAAGCTTGCCACAGTGGGACCCACTGGGGACACTATGGTGCCAATTACACAGCAAGAAAAATCTTCGATTCAGGGATTATATTGCCACCAATCTACAAGGATGCCCATGACTTTGTCACACGTTGTGACATTTGTCAACGTTGAAGGAAAATTACGCAACGTTGATGAGATGCCACAAAACCTATCCAAGTTTGCGAAATCTTTGATCTCTGGGGCATTGATTTTATCGGGGCCGTTCCGTCTTCAAGAGGGAACAATTACATTGTGGCTGCTGACTACTGTCAAATATTGGTTGAAGCAAAAGGCGCTCCCCACCAATGATGCCCGAGTTGTTTGCAAATTTTTGAAAACTCTATTTTCTCGATTTGGTGCCCCCCGAGCTATCATAAGTGATCGCGGAACTCATTTTTGCAATGACCAATTTTCAAAGGTCATGCTTAAATACGAAGTTACTCATCGTCTCTCCACCGCGTATCATCCACAAACAAGTGGGCAAGTGGAGGTGTCAAATCGTGGTTTAAAGCGTTTTTTTGAGAGAACCCGTGGGAGAAAAAGGAGGAAAATCGTTGTATTTTATTTTTTTATTTTTTCCTCCTCCTGGTATCGGACTCGGACAAACTAGATGTATGCTTTTATGGGCCTTTCAGCCAACAGCTTACAAAAACACCCATCGGGTTTGTTCTCCAATATAAGTTAAGTGTTTACCGGGAAGGCATTGTCATCTTACCCGATCGAGTTTTAGAGCACAAAGCCTATGGGCCTCAAAGAATTTAAATAATTTTGATGTTCAACTGCGGTGACACAGGAAAGTTCAACTGAAATGAACTAAATGAACTTTGTGATAAGCCTACGAAAACTCTTTGATCTATAAAGAGGAAAACCAAGAGGGGATACATCGATGCTAAGATCAAAAAAACCGCCGTTCTTCATCGTTGGTTTGATCGTGTCCTCCTTTTTTAACTATTGACTGTAGAATTTTCTCGGGCAAATTGATATACCGGTTAAGTCTGGACCATTCTCTATGGTCCAAGCTTTTTCCTTATGGCAATGATACGACGTTATCTCAAAACTCCGGGCCCAATTTTAAGTGAGACATGGTCATCGTTAATATAAATCACTTCTTTGGAGGGGACGTTCCAACCGAGGTTTGTCCCGGATCTCCAAACGTTCCACCATGGACCAATAAATTTTTTTTTCGTGGGCTGGGTGCGGAAGGGTTCAAGCAGCGGGTCACTTAAACCAAGGAGCGCTTTGTGGGTATTTGGACCCCACATTGCTTAGCAGTAAGTGGCAGTCCATAGTTAGTATTAAATAAGTGTTGGTGTGTCGAGAATGGACAGGTCAAGGCTTAATTTTCCTTTCCCCTGTGTTCTTGTCATGTTTGTGTGTGCTCTGTATCATGGATTTCCCGGTTGGTTGTAAGACTCTCAAGTTTCACTATGAGTTTTATACTTCCTATGCTTCATTTTGGGGAATCAGTATAACAAATCTATTCGTCTAACGTTTTTTTCTTTTGGCCAACAACTTCATAAACGGCCTTAGATTTCGTTTCGGTACCACTTTCTTTGTTAAATTACTCTGGGTGGGACGATGTTTAGTTCTAGGATGGGGGGGATCTTGATTTGATGTGTGCGGCAGTTAGTTGGTCTATCACGCAATTCCCGTTTTTACCAACCTAATTTTTGCAAAAATACTAAAAAAAATTTGAAAAAATTTTCAAAAATAAATAATTGTTTTTTCACAGATTTTTTTTTTGGACTTTCTAATGGGTTTGAATGTGAATATTTCTGACTCGATCGGGTCCGTTGTTGTGCCCCTAGCAGTTCCTCAACTTATCACTTGTAGGATAAGCTTTCACAGAATACGATTGCTTCGGAATTTTAATATGGCTATGAACAAGAAAGAAAATGATATGGTTAATTATAAGGTTTATGTTGACCTGAGCAAGATTCTTCTTAAAACTTATATGGATGTAACTTGTGGCTTTTTCTCCCATTAGCTTCTAATCCACCTAATCATACGTGCTCAATTCAGTTCAACTAAGTAAATCAATGTTTTTAGAAAAAGCTTCAATTTGTAACTTGATTCTTTAAAACAAGATTTTTTTGTTCTTAATAATTCGTAAAGTTTAAAATTCCAAAAGGAGCATGAGATGAAGGTATGATTGCAAAAAATGCATGATAGTGAAATTATGCAATGAAGATACATTTGTTATACGGAGAGCAAATTATTCGTTAGTGAAAGATTTATTGTGTAGTGATATCCCACTCCGCTAAACATGAGGTGGGTCGGTTCAAACTAAGACATCTGTGCTTCTAGGATTTGATGTGTTGTCGATTGATATCTCACCAGAAGCCGAGATTCTTGGTGAGGGTTGTCTAAACTAAGACTCTAGTCATTAGCCATAAATAGGAAAAAGGTGTTGATTGTGGATTTTCTCACTACGATAGCAATGGGGTGGTTTTCAAACTAAGAACCACCGGTCTTTTGGTTGTGATAATTGTGTTACTCTTCTAGGAGCGAGGCATGGGTAGGTGTTCAATCTAAGCAACGCATTCCTAGCTTTAAGACTTATGATTATAATGATGAAAGATGCTCCGTTGCCAAAAAAAAGTTCTACAGTTTAAAATCTCGTTCTTTAAAATCAAGTTACAGGTCCTAACAAAGTTGTTGCTTTGGAGTCATGTTTCATCTTGAATTACGTCTATGAAAATAACGTGATATATGGTGAGTTGAAATGAGTACACACATTTAAATATTATATTAATGTTGGTGAGTAAAAGTTCACCATAGTCAAAAGTTATGACGTGCTCAGCTTTAGACTTTTATTGACAAATGATCTTGTTTTATTTGCTTGGTTTGGATCTAGTTGAAAAATCGGGGTCGATGAATTTATCCGTCAGAACATCCGTAGGACTATTCTTATGGGGTTTTATTCTATGAATCCAGTTGTTAATAAAATAAGGAAGTCAAACAGGAAGTCGAGGAAGAAAAGAAAATTCCAAAAATATTAGGGATAGTTAGTGTATGAATAAAAAGTGGTGAAAAAGGGACTTGGCGAAGCTTTTGATTCTTTAGTTTCTCTTGACAAACACTTTGCTACTTTTCAAAGTTATTAGTCGAGGGAGATTGAGATTCTTAGTTTTCATAAATACTTACTTCATAGCTTTTGCGTCGAGTTGGGAAACGGCACATAACCAAATTAACCTTTAGTATGGGGGAATTTTGGTCATATGTGCTTAATTACACATTACCTTTTACCTTTAAAAAGAGCTTAAAAAGAACCAAAAAAACGGACCATTAAAATGCCGATATACGCTTGTTTTGCTAATTGTATTGTTGCAAGGAACGGAATCATAATTAAGAAAAGGAGGGAAAAAACAAAGCCCACACCAAAACGACAAAAACCGGACTCGGGAATAGAAAAGACTGTGAAAGACAAAGCCAAATCAAATCGAAGCAGGAGGGAAAGGAAGGTAAGGTAAAAAATTAGGAAAGTCAATCAAGTTCAAAAAAAGTCAGCAAAATAGCAGGGGAGGAAAAGTCAATTTGGTCAAGACCAAAAGTCAACCCAAAGTCAGCCCCGGAGGCCAAAGTCAAAGGAATATAGTTTTGGTTGGACTGAAAATTGTAAATCCCTAAAACTTATACTTATAAGAAAGAAAAGAGAAAATGAAGGCCAAGGGTGCAAACTGCCAATGTTGCCCAAAGTTTTGTACTACAAGGGGTAAACTGCCAACTATTCACTAACTTGTACACCAATGGGCGAGTGGTTGCAGAAATGAGTTGTTATAACCTTTGGGGATTTTTTTGCCAGGTCCACCCAAAAAGTTATTACACCACAGGACCAATGGATGTATCATAGTTATATAAACTTTGATGGGGCCTATGTTTGCCCAATCCCCAAATAAGTACACACCTGTCAATCCCCAACATGTTCATAACAAACATTTCTTTCCCGACTTTTGAACAAAACCCCACTCACGGTTAACACCTCCTTCTTTTACCCTGGTGTAAACCTTCACCCACACCCCTATGGTAAAACACCTTCCCCCTACTCCACTCTAACTTTCCACTGCTGTGAGATTGCCAACCAAGTTGGCATTCCACACCTCCCAAGGCATATTTCGAAACGACCAAGATGAAACAAATGTAAGAGAAAGATTTTTGATGGGCCAAGATTAGAAGGGGCTTTCCTGTTCATTTGCCTCCACTTATTGTTGAACCACTACAAAACAAAACACACCTGTGTTTGTCACTAGAAAGCACAAGAAAAGAAGACAAACAAGACCTTAGTTTTTCCCTATATAAATGTTTGTTAAAGCCAATTGGGCAAATTGTTGTTTTTAAAGTCAATTTTTTCGGTGTAAGTTTTTAAAAATAGTTTTATTGTTCTTTAAGCTACTTTCTTTTATGCACTTGTTAATTTCTCAGTTTTAAATGAAATAAATTTAAGCTATTTTTAACTCATTAAGCTCTCAATATGCTCTCTTGAGCTGTTATTCTTGTTTAATAAGCTCAAATCAGCTTTTTTAAAACTTGTTTATAGCTATATTAAATAATGTTTTCATTCATTTTAGTTCATAATTGATCATTTGATTTTTCAAGTTTGAAAGCTTATGGCAGGTATTGAGTATTTATTAAGCTACAAAAGCTTTTGTCAAGCTTTATAGCTCAAGGTTTAGGGGCTAGGGAGAGCCACTTAGGTGTATGTTGTTTTATGCAACTCTCTCTACAAGAGGGCTTTGGTTCTGAGACAAACAATTTCTCAGGTATTAATTTCCTCAAGCCTCATTTTTGCTTTATTTTAGCTTTATCAATTGATTTTTTTTATTCTATCTTGTTTCATTCTCTTAAATATGTTTGTTCTAGACTTAATTTATAGCTTGTTTTCAGTTTTCATTGATTTTAATGTGTGTATCTCAGTTTCTCTTTTAAATTGTCACTTAAGTAGTTTTTATAGGAGTGGTAAGTTGCGGTTTTATCTGTTAGATGATTTATCGGTTTTTTATTACTGTAGGAGCTTATAATTAGGTGCGTTTGGGGTTTGGGTTGGTTTTGGATGGGAGCGCTGGGGGATTGAGTGGGGGGGGCATGGGGGTGGTGTTGGGTTTAGTGTTGTTGTGGGTGGCTTTGGGGTTTGGGGATAATCATGGGCGTATGGAAGGGAAAGGTGGGGTTGGTGTGGGGTGGGAGATCAGGGAGGGGTAGGGCCAGCGGGGAGGGAGGAACGATGGGTGAGGAGCCAGAGGGGGGGGGAGGGGCCTCGGGGAGTAGTTGGGGTTGGTGTGGGTGGTTGTGTGGTGTGTGTGGGGGTAAGGGGATATCCAATATCAAGCGAGGTTTCAATTTCTCAAATCGTTGGGAAAACGACCCGGGAAATCATACTTTCCGGTAAACATACATATATTATATATTATATATATATATTTTAAAGAGTGAATTTTCCTTAGGGAATTTTCTTAATTGCTCTTGTTGAAATATTATATATTATATAGTATATATTTTATAGCATATCACCATTGCTGACTTGAGTCTGCCTTGTGGATCTCTAAAATATACATTTGTCCTTGTCATTGATCCACTATTGTATTTAGAGACTCTATTCCAATAATGTCTTTTGGTTAACAGTTTCCCTATTTTGCCCAATAACACTAACTGAATTAACCCCAACAGTATTAACTTTTTGCTTTGTAAAAGTGGTTTTAAGTGTTGTTGTGTTATTAAAAGGCCTTCTAAATTGTGATTGAGATTCATAAAAATAGCCTTTTGGTCTAACTTTATTCACAAAAGGTTTAACAGTACTAATTTTCCTGGCAGCATTAGTTAGTACTGCCTGACTGTTAAAATTATGTCTAGCAGTACTAACATTGTTAGTACCACTAGCTGTAGCAGTATTAACTGGAATTTTTTTAGTTCTAGTTAGTACTACTGTAGGAACAAATTGGTTCTTATGATTCACTCTTTGCACATTGTTCCAAACTGGTTTATTCTCCCTTTGAACATTACCCTTACCCTTCTGTTTGTTTAGTTCAACCTGTTTAGCCATCATTTTCTCATGAAAATCACAATCTCTGATAAGATGACTAAGACTTCCACATACAAAACATGCTTTTGTAGTAAACCCATATCCCAAACCTAATTTTTTAGATATTAAACCACTACAATCCTTTTTGTCAGGTTTAGGACTCTTACTGCATGTGTTTTGTTGTTTAACAGTTTACCTAGGAGTTTTTATATGCTTAATAGTATTAGCAAAACTAGGTGTTTCCTGTTCTTTTGAGGGTAGAGACACATGTTCGTCTTCACTCTCTAATTCATACTCCTCAATGATAGGAGCATCATTCCAAACTTTAGGTTGACTTACTACTGTGGGTTCATTGATAACTGTTTCAAGCATAGATTCATGTGTTTCTTCACTAGTATTTGATTCACAAGAAGTAAAGTCACTGCTCCTAGCATCAGATTCACTAGGTTTAGATTGCTTTGGACCATATGTAAATTGTGAGTCATCTATTTCTGTATCAGGTCCAGAAGGAATGTAGATCCCTGTCATTGGAGGGGAAACAACATGCATCCCCTCTGTATATCTATCATTCACAGGACTATTTTCTGTTTCACTTATCCTACTAACAAACACACTTTGGAAAACTTCATTTTCATAACTTAAAACACCTTTATTCATTTGATTTCCATACCCAAGCCCAGCTTTATCCCTAGCACTCATTTGACTATTTAGCATAATATTAAGATTTTTAGAAGAGTTGTGCCATTTTTCTACTTTAGCTTTTAAATCTTCTTTTTCTTTTTCAGCTTCTGCCAACAGTTTCTTATGAAATGTAAGGACATCAGTTTTATCATCTAAGTTAATTTTCATAAACCTTATCTTTTCCTCATACCAAAGTTGACTTTGTTGATGAGCAACTAATTGTGCTTCAACTTTCTTTAAAGCTTGAGTATATGCTTGTATTTCTATACTGGCATCTCTAAGTTATTCCCTTTGTTCATCATACAATTGTTTAAGCTTATTATATGATGCAACACATTTATCAGAACAAGATTGTACCTTATTACTGGAACTGTTTTAGTTGAATGCCATCAAAGCATGATCTTCTTCTTCTTCCTCAGCTTGTCCACTCCAGTCAATTACACCAGCATCAATAGTTAACAATGCTTTGGGCTATTCTTGCTTTCCTATTCTTTGATCTCTTCCTTTGTACCCTGTATTCTTAGCATTTCTACCAAATCTGGTTTTAATGGCATCCCACATTTCTTTAGCATCAGATATATTGTGAAATATTGGTAAATGATCTTTTGAAAGAGCCATAAGCAAGGTGATCCTTGCTTTTCTTTCTCTTTCTCTTGCCAAAATTTCTTCAGCAGATTTAGAAGGCAGAATCTTGATTTGACCTTGTGTATCTGTGGAGATTGATACAGGACCATTTCCATTTTGTGTGACCTCCCATATAGGATAGTCTGTATAAGCCAAGTAATGTTCCATTTTCATAGCCCATATATCATATTCACCTTTCTTCTGAATGGGCAGTTTTATGGTTGAAACAGTGTGAGGGGCTTGTTGTGTTGGTGGTGGTGGATTTGGTGGTTGGTTGTTAATGTTTTGATCATCTTCTCCTGCCATATATGTGATTGTTTAAGGTAAAGGTTTATAAAAGCTTTGTTTTGGTTTTGGTTCTTCTTACTCAGAGTTTCTTACAGGCTTTGATACCACTTGTGGGTCTCAAACTGAACAGATCTTTGCAGCCTGCTAAGGGTGATAGCCAACTTGTATAAATACAGATCGACTATAGAGAAACACTGGCTATGAATACTTATTTTATATGCGGAATCTACACAATAGTATTAAGATGAACAATGAATACTAAACTTTGATTTCTATTAATCTACTTTAAGGGTTACAAATTACTAACAATGATAACTAATGTTGAGGTGTAAATGATATTGGAAGTGATGATTTTCTCTAAACCATACGGCCTCCTTTTATAGATTAAGGAGTCTAAGTAGGTTACAAATACTATTAATACTTTCTATATTATTCTACATCAATACTATTAATGGTTTCCATAATTCCTAGTCAAACCATTCAATATAATTAATACACATTAATGCATTTCCTAATAAACCATGTAACTAACTATTAGCATTAATGTGTTCTTCCATCTTGTTGTAACTCTTCATCAACATAATAACTCAACATTAATGTTTTCAATCATAAAGTCTTCAATCATCATTAATGTCTTCAATCAACATTAATGTCTTTAGTTGAAACTTCTCTTTTATCATTGACTAGTAGCATTAATATTTAACAGTATTAAGAAGACTTTTAATTCCCAACAATCCTCCCCTAAACTTGATATTCATCTGGATTAATCATCAAGTTTCTTCATTAAAAGCTTCTTAATCTCCAGGAGGATGCTTCCAAACACTTCTTTACATCTTAAGTTGTTTTATGATTAATTTAAGAATCAAGGTAATATCTTCATCAGCAACAATATCATTTATCCTCCCCTGTTTGGATGCATCATCACCCAAACTGTCTTTATCACCAGAGGACTTTTACTCTTGCAGTCAACTGTTCTTCAAACTTCTTCAGCAATCCGTTATATCAGCAACATTGATAATTATGTACATTAAATCATATAGTTTCAGTCTATTCTCATCACTTCCAGGTGTGTTAACTCCTGTGAGAGGTGAATCATTGAAAATTTTAAATGGATTTGATGTCTCTTTACCAGTTAGCGTTAACTTCAAGTTTCTTCTGATTTGACTTTTAGATGTATCCAAGCACTCTTGACTGCATTCTTAATCTTTATAACATCCTGCTTTGTGATTTTATTTTTAACAATCATACTTTCCCTTCTAATCTGAATTGCATCTCATCTCTCTACATCGAACAGCTACACAGCAACAAAGAGTATGGTTTTTGTAGTTTTTGGCAAACCTACCACCATAAAACGGATTTGAACTTCCTTTACCAGTAGCCGTTGTGCTCTGGGAAATAGTCAACTCTTATTGCAAAATATGTGAGTTTGATTAACAACAATTTTTGTGAAACTGTCAACCATCAACCGAATTGACTTGTCATTACAAACACCGTTTCTTTTGGACTAGCCAATGCTTCACTGCCATATCATGGTTGCATTGAAAAACCAGATAGTTTTTAGCAAACTAAATCAGCTATCAACAGATTTAAGTATCTCACCAAGAACGTTTGAAATCCTGGACTAGCCAACTCTTAACCATGAAGCAAGGTGAGTTGAGAACCCTACAATTTTTGGCAAATTGTCAGCCATTAACGGATTTGAGAAGTCTTTACCACAAGCCGTTTGCTTATGGACTAGCCAGTTCTTATGCCTATTAAGCATGGTGAACTGATGACCATTTGTTGTGTGTGGTGCCAACACCAACAACCTTCACATCCCCCAGTTAAACTTGATGTAAATAAATCAGTTAAGAACAAACTGAAAGTAATTCAGTTTTGTCTAAATCATCTGAGAACCAAAATGTGTGTTGTCCGATATCGGGTAAAACTAGCAGCATTAATCTTTAAAGCTAGCAGTATTAAGTACACAAATAGTACTAATCTTGCACCCAATCACGAACCAACAACATTAATTTCCTTGAGACTTCATTCAACGTTGGCAATCTTATCTCAATATCCATCCCTAAAAACTAGGGATATCATAACAATGCATTTAAGACTTTCTTTATCTGCAAAAAGTTATTCAACATAGACAAAGAAAACAGAATCATAACATTTGTTAATACTCACAACATTAATTAACAAAGCAGTTTTGAGATATAACTACATATGTATTAGTTTCTCTGGGGAGCCCAAGCCATTGGCTGAATTGAGTTTGCCCTTTGGATCTCTTAAAATATACATTTTTAACAAAATTGATCTACCTAATCATAATTAAAGAAGTTTGGTCTTGTTTTTTATCTCTAATAATAACTGCTAGGTCTTAACAGCAGTTCTCCAATTTCCCTTTACAGCATGAGAATAAGTCATTCTTGCTGTATTTCTAACAATGGGTCTACTCACAGGTGAATGAGATTTAGAAAAATGCCTTCTTTGATTAAGTTGATTCACCTGAGGTCTTTTAGGACTAAAGCTGTAGAGACTGATAGTACAACACTATGGCTGTCTAGATCTAACAGTATTAACATTAGAACTACCAGTATTAACTCTAGGCCTAACATGATTAACATTTGTCCTACCAGTATTAACATTAGACTTGACAAAATTAACATATACCCTACCATTATTAACATTAGGCCTAACAGAATTAATGTTTGGCCTACCAGCATTAAGATTAGGCCTACCAGAAATTTAATGTTTGTCTTACCATTATTAAATTAGGCCTACAGAATTAATGTTTGGCCTACCAGCATTAAGTTGTACTGGTCTAGGAACAAATTTATTTGCATGATTAACCAAATTTGCATTAGTCCATACTGGTTTTGACACCCTACTACCAGTATTAAAAACCCTTTGTTTCTTAAACTCAGCCTCTCTTGCCATTTTCTTTTCATAATAGTCACAATCTTTGATCAAATGACTTAGGCTGCCACAAACAAAACATTTCTTCTTTGTGAAAGAGTAACCTTCCCCTAGTTCTCTTTCCATCATAGCATTCCAATTCTTCCTATTAACTTTAGGTGTTGCTTATCTTTTGATTTGGTTTTGCCCAGAGATTTTTTATGTTGGAGACACAACAGGTTTAACTTCTTTTGATTTTGGAGTAGACACACCTTTTTCAGTTGTTGTTATGGGTGAAGACACATACACTTCTGAAGGTACTCTTGAAATCTCAGATTCAAGATCAACAGAATGTTCAGAGGAAGTTCCAATAGATCCTGCACTGTCATTAGATTGACAGGTAGAATATTCATTGGATCTATCATCTGATACATTGGGTCACCAGGCTCTGATCCCTATTTACCATAAACCATACAAAACTCATCAATTCTTCTTGTGGTTTAAGGAGTATTAATCTTCACTAAGGGATGTGGAACACCGTTAAAATCATTAGTCTTTGTAAATCTAGCTGACAAAGGTTCATCTGAATCTTCGTTGAACAATTAAACACGAAAAAATCATTTCTTCCTCCATAAACTTAGAACCCATTGTTTGATTTTATTTCATACCCTAAGCAAGTTTACTACTTGAACTCAATAGCCAGAATTTATTTTAATCTACCACAAAGATTCTTGAAGAATCTTTCCCATGAATCTAATGTTTTCTTTTCTCTGCATATTCCTTTTCTTTTACAGCTTTCATTCTAATATCTCCTATATTTTTTTTAAGCTTTCATCTTTTTCATATATTTCAGTTGCCTGAAAATGTAGCTTTTTCATTTAAAGAAAGTAGATGTTTTTGAAAAGTACAGTTGAGCTTCTATTTCTTAATCAGCTTACAATACAAGATTGGTGCTTCTTGAATCACCTAACTGATTCATTTGTTCATTCACACAGTGTTTTAAGCCTTATTATATGAAATCAATGCAAGTTTTTAGAACATAATGATACCTCATTACTTGAGCTGATATTGCCCATGAGTGCATGATTTGACTCATTTCTCCGCTACTCTATGTTCTCCCCAATTGACAACAATGATTACCACACCCATTGTCAGCAAAAACAGTTCTATTTCGCTTTTCTTTTTTCCACTCCTTGATCTTGATAAAAAGAGTCTCTTTTAAACTGTTGTTTTAAAACAACTTTCTGCATCTTCTTTGAATTTGCATTACCAATACCAACCTAGTCTTATGGATTCCAAATTTTTCTTTTGCAATCTCCATTTCAGAAATCTTCTCAGAGTGCCTTGGAATAGCCATAGTAAG
This sequence comes from Tanacetum coccineum, assembly GCA_026074375.1. Lineage (NCBI taxonomy): Eukaryota > Viridiplantae > Streptophyta > Magnoliopsida > Asterales > Asteraceae > Tanacetum > Tanacetum coccineum. Next base: position 63,332 of record BQNB010000039.1, read on the forward strand.
ATGGTTCTTGCCTTCCTTTCTTTTCAACATCATTTAATTTCTGCAAGAGATACAAGGTGAAGTATTCCACACCATCTTTCCAGTTGAGATTCTCTTCTTTGAATTTCCTTCTGAATTACCTCCAAACATCATTGTCAATGTATTAAGTAATGCTCCATCTCCATAGCCCATTTCATACTCCTCCTTCTTCAGAATGGGAAAGTTTGATATTGAGATAGCAGTTGTTTGAGAATCGCCAGTTGTTGTGTTTATTGCACACCATGTCTGAAGCACTATCATGTTTGATGTCCATCATCACTGAGTGTTGAGAAAAAACTCTTCATTAGCAGGTTGAGAACATTTTGTAAGATCCGAAGAGGGTGATTGTCTATGGTATCTTTGTGATTCTTCTTACATCAAGTCCCTCGATTGGCTCTAAACCACTGTAGTTCCTTTGTTGGTTCTATATAGCCTTGTAACCAATAGCTAATCTTGAATAAATACAAATAACATTACGAGAGAACAATGACTATGAATACTATGTGCTAATGCGGAATCTTAACACAAGTACTAAGAAGAACAATTGTAAACTAACTTCGTATATTGCTATTGATTTCTATTAGAATACTATTTCGATCTCTTCTATTACATATGATACTATTGATTCTATCTTCTAACTCTATACCTTGGACCTTCTTTTATACACCAAGAAGTCCATTAGAGTTTACAATATTTTCCTAACATATCTATTCAACCATATTGAATACCATAATTAAGTATTCAATATGTTTCTTTTAAACTATGTGGCACCATTAAATCAATGTAATTCAATACTTTCCATAATCAATTGTAACTCCTCAATCAACATTAATCACCTCAATTAAACTTCTCATCAACATAAAGTCTTCAACCATAAAGTCTTCAATCATCATTAATGTCTTCAATCAACATTAATGTCTCTAGTTGAAACTTCTCTTTTATCATTGACTAGTAGCATTAATATTTAACAGTATTAAGAAGACTTTTAATTCCCAACAATCTTGTAAATCATTTTGAGTATAGTAACCTACTTAGGAATTAGAGTTAAATAGTGTGTCAAGAATGTTGGAAAATATTGTCATAAGATCACATGTTAAAACTCGTCACCAAAATATTTCCAACACGTTAACTCTCTTCTAACAAGATGTCTAAATATTTTCATCGTCTTGTCTTGTTTGACCTTAGGTTGGTTAAACAACATAAAAGATTGTGTTAATACATTAGTATTTAAGTAAAAGAAAATGTATTTTTAAAGTTTGCTTGTGCTTGCATTGTTCTAACACACACATACACATAATTATATTCTTTTTATAAACATATAGGATTTTACTAAAGATGTGTGTTGTATAAAAATGGTTAGAAAAATCATTTATTTATTATTCATCAACCTCACCTTACAAGTAGTCTTAGGATTAATGGAACACACTATGAAAATCTTTATTTATTTTCTTTTAAAAGAGTGTTCGTGAGGGTCAAGAAAGATTTCGAATATATGTCGATTCATTATTCAAATTATGATTGATATTATTATCGAATCTAATTGACAAGTTTTTGAGTATGGACAAGAAATCAGATTCTTATTTGTCTAGCTTTGAGATTATATCAAAATGTAACAAGATACTTTTCTTAACCTACATACTCAATCACACTCGATTTGATATATAATAAACGACATCATTTTCCAAGATAATAAGATATGCAATCGATCATAACTCACACTTGGTTAATGAAGTTCAATTGAATCTACTTTGTCCAATAGCTGTGTTCTAAATATTTGGCAAATATATGCATAAAATACACAATGAAGTAAGATTGACGACTTGAATGTTTATCCAAAATATTCAAGTAATTTACCTTACAATGCAATCGGTAAAGTTGTCATCTCCGAGAAGCCAAACATGAGCAATGCACAACATATGTAACTTTGCTCAAACAATTCAAAAGCACAACTCAAAACTTAAACTATCTTCTCACGCAAACTCTCTTCTTACATACCGAATAAGCATAATATTTCTTCCTCACTAAATGAGAACCTTTTAACCATTTAAGGTTAGGATTAGGAAGAATTGAACATATTCCACAAACCATTATCGTGCTTTTTTTCAATAAGTGATCGTAAGGGGATTTCGAATATAAAGATGATTATTATTCAAATGATAATCAATCTCATCATTCAATCTAATTAGAAAATTAGAATATGAACATGAAATCGAGACTAGGATTTATCTAGATCACGAAAATATCAATCAAATAACCATAGATATTTTTCCGTGTCTACATGTTTAGCCATCCTCGGTTATTACATGAAATCATAAAGTCGATTGCAAGACAATAAGATTAGCCATCGAATTACAGTTCACACTTGCAATGAAGATGTTTCATTGAGTCTAAAGTGTTCAAATGTAGTGTTATTAGCTATGGTCAAATTATACATGCTAAACTTAACACACTCTAAGTAGGATTAACGACTTATGGATTTCCATCGAGAAACTCATAAGTACTCCAACTTGATAAGCAAATCTTAGATGTCATTTTTGAATACTCAAACCAAGAACCCTTATAACGTATATAAGCTTCTCATAATAATCTAATGCCAACACCATTTCGCAAATAATGGAAAAATAATCCTTGCCTAAATTTGGCACTTCCATGAATCTATGGATCATTCGTCCTAGATTCATCTTCGGTTTAGGTAGATTCGCCCTATGGCATAAAATTCTAACATCTTCCTTTGTCAATCTCTTGTTTAAAAAGTCCAACATACATGTAACTAAACTTTAGTTAATCATCATTATTTCTACAAAGAAATATTCACAAGATCTATTGAGGTAAATAAACATAATTGGATTTCTTTCACAAAAGACATGCAAAGGTGCATTCTTTGAACACTCTCAATATAGAGCATTACTCATTGTCATTCTTAAGCATACTCATAGGTCCTAGATGAATCATTCTTTCTTATACATACAACAACTTGCTTGCTCTCTCATTCAACCTTAGAATTCCACACATCTTTATTAGGATTATGCGAACCGAAATTAAAGCATGTTAGTTGAGTCATATCAGGCCCTGTATGAAAAGATAATACAAATTTTATCTTTGCTATACTTCATTAGGCAAATATAGGAATTCTATTTTGTTTAACATGAGAATGACTACTAGAGACTCTATTGCACTAGAAATTCAATTTGACCTAACGGTTGAATTGCTTCCAAGAGTGAAGTTGGGTTTGTGGTATAACCTGTAAAAATGGTCGTGTTTAGCTTAAATTGAGCACCACTAGTGATAGTCTCATATTCATTCTCTAATTTAATTAAATGGCTCTTCCTAAATATGCCTAAGGATAGTATACAGTGATGAACTTTGTATCTCATTAGAAGTGCACACTAAGCAAGCAGAAATTAGGTTTCTCCTTAGTTAATCTAGACAACCTGCACATCACATATGTGCTTTGAAGTTTCAAGATGATAATTTGCTCCCATGTAATGCGATTATATGCCTTTATGTTTATCTTGATGCTCAACGTTTATTTACTTAGCTATTGAATACATGTCTATTGTAAAGGCTCTTGTCTTTTTCTAGCAATTTAGATAAAATATCTCTTAGTTTATCTAAATAACACATGCTCCTAAATGCTAAATGCTAACATGTTTTTACATGACGATTACATTTAAAGTTATCATGTTTTGTATGCGTCATTTTACATGACTTACGTGCTGACTGTACACCTACACTATGTCAGTTTATGAATGCCAATTAGCATTTTGTGTCATATAGTCCTTAACACCATTAATCTTGTTGATTATTTGTGTTGATACATGCTTAGATAAAAATCTTGCATGCATTAGTATCATATATACTTATGCAATCTGGTATATTATATATATCAGATATATATAAAATATATATATATATATATATATATATATATATATATATATATATATATATATATATATCTATACTATATAAATACTCCACACTAGAATATTTTTCTTCCGCTCCTATGTCACAAAATCTAAAAGTCAAAAAGTATAAAATGGTCTAATCTCTAAGTCCTTTACTCACACATTCTCTTAATCATCATCTTGATTTCTTCCGAATAATCCACTTTTTTGTCAAGAAAAAGTTAGATACAAATTTAACACTCCTCCTAGTAGGTTTGACAACTTAAATATTTCATCCGAAATATTCAAGTATCTTTAACTTGCGATCGCAAACGTTAATGGTCATATCCGAAAATCCCTATTCAATCCTTTTAACAACATAAGCTAAAACGCTTTTTTTTCTCTTCGACGAAAACATTCTTTTCTCTTTTCGACGAAAACATTCTTTCTTTTCGACGAAAACATTCTTTCTCTTCGACGAAAACACTATTTTTCTTTCGATCACACCTCTTCCTTCTCACTCAACCATGCCTCTTCAACCATAAAGATGGCTAATCTCTTTCCTCCGCTATTTCCGCTACCACCTTTAAGACAACCGTATACTTCGTCGTGTGATTGTTCTATGAACATTCGCAATGCTCAAGAAGAGCTACATAACTTTTTGAGTATAGTTTATCTGTCAAGCTCGTCGTCTCTATATTCGTTCGTTTTCTTCTTTATTATTATTATCATTATCATTATTATTATTATTATTTTCGCGTACGAAACAAACCGAAGATACGTCACCATTTCCTTCGGGAAAATGTCCAAAAGGAAACATCTCCATCGAAAAGGTTGCGTCTGAAGATAACATCGCCGACATTCTTTCTTTACCCCTCAAGCGCGAATCGCTAAATTATCTTCGTCAAGGTTTAGGAATGATGGAACACATTCCATAAATCGTTTTCTTCTTTTCTTCTAGTTTCGATTCTGGTCCGTGTTCCATTTCGTGTCGTGACAACTTAATTACTTCATCCGAAGTATTTTAAGCGTTTTTAATTTGCGAAATGCAAATTAAAATGTGACTCCCTTCACAAAAATCTGTCAAATTCCAAAACATCTCTGCTGGTGGCGGTCCCCTTAAACCAGGCGGCCCCCTGATTAAAACAGGCGGCCCCCATATATATATAGGACCGCCGACAGCAGGCTTGAGATATCTGTCATTTCTTTTCAAATCATGAAACGAACACCCCTCTCTCTTCTGCTACAAGCTGACGTCTACTTTACACCCAAATATATGCCCAACATCTCTCTAAAGATCAATGGGTCATTCTCTTATCTCAATTCCCGTAAGCACTGTTGCTTATGTTGTCAAGAGAATTTCATAATGAAATGCGTCTCATTCTCAAACACAATCCTTACAATCGTCATACTCATAAATTGGTCCTTATTTTTCGTAAACCTCTTTTCTCACCTCGAATGGTCTTTTCACTTCTAAACAGTTCCTCTCTCTCTTAATAGTCTTCTCACTTCTGATAGTCGTCTCACTTCTAATAGTCTTTTTTACTTTCGACGTTTCTTCTCTTTTAATAGTCCTGTTACTATTAAAATTCCTCCTATATCTCTCCTAACTTAATTATTTCATCCAAAATATTTAAGTAATTTGCTAAATGCAAATTTCACTCATTCGCTAAACTTTCCACTTTCTAGAAAGTGAAGAACATAAAGAAGATATTCAATCTTCAAGTGTTATTGAGTCACCACATTGTTGAGTCTCTCATTATTCTTCCACCATGAAAGAACTACCACCTCATTTCACATCCCACTTTATTCCTCAATATTGTCAACCAACAAAACACTAAACAAACCTTTGAATACCCAATCATCCACCTTTGTCTCGATAGGATCACTTGCACATCAATTGTTAGTGCAAATGATATATCACTCATTTCTGACAACGTCTTGTCAACACCTTCCTTCTTTAGTCTCGCTCATCCTCACACATTTTTTTTGCTCTATGGAATCTTTTTCATCTCATCCAAGAGCATATCGTCTCCATCCTCGTCTTATTTTATCCTTTTAAAGTATATTTATTTAACGTATTTCGCCAAGATATTAAGTGTTATTCGTCTACTTTTAAAAGGTCATTCTTATAATATTTTTGTGTCACCTAATAAAAGAATCCCATTCTCATTTATTAAAGTTCGGTCTAATCTTAGTCATTAGACATACGTCTCGAGTCTTTTTATTTCAATCATTTAGGTTGTTAATTTTGAAATAATAGTTGCATGCGTCTAGTTTCTAATTCTTTTTCAAGGTGTCATATTTAAATGTGCATTTCTAGTTCCATGCTAATATCTTGTTATATATATATGTGCACTTATCTACTAACTTTGTTTTGTAGCACACATCTATATCTTAATTCCTTGGTGCCCCAAAACAAGGGGGAGCATACCCCAAGGAGGAGCACTTGCAAGTATTCTACTCATTTAAATCGCATCGAACTTCTTGAGCATCGATGGTAATTTATTTGATCCATGGATTCTTAGAGTCAATATACAAGGAATGTAATTATCATGGGAATGCAATAAGCAAGGGGGAGCTCGGAGATATGTGGGTAAATAGCATGGAGTTGGTTAAACTGTGATGATAAAAGACTTCACTAGGATGATGCAAGCTCACCTTTATAGGAAGATAGGATTGGGGATTATCTAATACGATGAAGAATTCATTCATACTCCAAATACTTCACCTCCTCCACTTCAAAATCACCCTCAAACTTAAGGTCCTCTTCTCACACCTTCAACCTTATTTCTCATATTTTCCTCTCAATTCTCCAACCTATATACTTGGAGAACCTACCTTTTTCTCATTTCTCCAAACCTATACACTCAGAGCACCTACTTTCTTCTCATGTCTTCCTCTAAACTATCCAAGAAGCACAAAATCACCTTCTTTTCATTCCTCTAAACTATCCAAAATCACTTTACATACTTACCTTCCTCTCATACCTCCAACCTATATCCAAGAAACTCCTTTTTGTTTCGACAAAAGGGGGAGAAGGAATGTAAACGAGTAACTTTTAAACTTTACTATGCTTTATAGTTTACACATTTTGTCATCATCAAAAAGGGGGAGATTGTTAGTGCAAATATTACGATATTTAATCTATACATTCTCTTTATTGTTTTGGTGATGACAAACATGTAACTTGTAAAATATAACGTAAAGTTCACAAGTTACTTGTAGATGTATACTTCAACTTACGGATATCTCACCATCCCTATCCACCACAACTCACGACATCTCACCACCCTTATCCACAACAAGTAGACATTCATCAACTCGATCTAGACATCCCGAGACTCTTACTCATATGGGCTTCATTAGTTGGATCGGGCCAAGCAAACGGGCTAGCCCATTAAGGCCCAATAGAGTTCGGCCCATTAAGGCCCAATCAAAGCTTCTAGAAGCTTCAAGAAAATGGAGGGAAAATAATAAATTCAAATTTTAAATTTGCTTCTAGAAGTTGGAGGGAAAACTAGTTATGCATGCTTTTGTCCAAACACCCTTTTATCCATTGAACAAAATGGACCTCTCCAAGGCAAGACTTCTCTATATAAGCCAAGGATTTCTTCCCCCTCCTCTCTTGATGATATCCCACGGCACCAACACACACATACACATAATTTTCTTTCTTCATCTTTAATCATGGATCTAGCATAAGGCTTTGATCATGGTTACTCTCTATGTTAGTTCCACTAATACCATGGGATATTTAGTGAGGTGTAGAATGTCTCTACATGAAAGTGATCATCCTTGATTACTTGTAGATGATGTAGTAGATTGGGTGGGTTGTATAGAAGTGATTACATTTGATCACTTGTATGACTTAGAGTAGATTTGATTTCTATATTGTAACTCTTGTGTATTTGTGTAGATCCGGATAGTGTATAAATCCGGATGTGGTGTTTGTGTGTTGGTTAGTATTTTAGGCCACAAAATACATTTGTGAAGTGGTAGATTGGTTCTAGCGAAGAAGGACTCGACATTTAGCTTAGTGTCAGAAAATAAGCAACGCGGTTTATGTGTTTAGGCCATAAAACACAAGGTTTGTTATGTTGGCCACAAAACATAACGGGTTTGGTTGTACCCGAAGAAGGACTCGACATCTAGCTTAGTGTCGGAAAATAATGTAAGTTTTGGTATAAGGTTTTCTCCGCCGAAAGGGAGCTTGTTGATTAGTGAAGTAACTCTCGAGTTGGATACTCGAGGAGTGGAGTAGGGCGAAGAGGAGCTTCGTGACCGAACCACTATAAATCACCATGTCGGTTTGCATTTTCTTTTACCTTTCGCTATACTTATTCCTTTACATTTACCGCTTTACTTTTATACTTGCATTGTGCTCATGATTGTGTGAATGGTTGTGTATATCTTGTTAGTTAAAGTTGTGTAGATCTTTGTGCTAAATATTGCGAGTATGGTTATATTGGTAGAATATGTGTTAGCTATTGTAAACCTATTATCGACACTTCTTATATTGAGTCAAACTTGATCGGGTAATTGATACAAAAGATTTAAAGTTTTTAAGGGAAACGTATTCACCCCCCTCTACGGTTTCCACACTAACTACATGTCCATAATCACGAGACAATTTCTCTGTTACAAACATCGGGGTTGAAACGCTTTTACAATTCTCCATATTAGCTCGATGAAGTAGATCAGTTGCATACTTATGTTGCATGAGAGTGATTTCCCCTGAATTGTGAACGACTTTAATCCTGACGAAATAGTGTAACCTGCCAAGGTCTTTAATTAGGAAGGATCCAGATAAGGCACGAACCAGTGTATCAATCACATTTTATGAAGACCCCATAATGACAATGTCATCCACATAAACAAGCATGTAGATAACAACATCCCCATGATGGAAAATAAAGAGAGATGTGTCAGCTTTGGAAGACCGAAAACCAAGTTGAAAGAGCTTGTCACTTAGCCGAGAAAACCATGCACGTGGAGACTGTTTTAGACCATAAATGGCCTTATGTAATTTGCACACATACTGAGTTCGTTAAGAATCTGCAAATCCCGCTGGTTGCTGCATATAAACTTCTTCATTTATAAATCCATGAATAAAGGCATTGCTTACATCAATTTTGCAAAGATGCCAACGTCGTGATACTGTCAGAGAAAGAATCACACGAACTGTGGTTGGTTTAACAACAGAACTAAAAGTGTCCAGGTAATCAACACCATACTGCTGAGTAAAGCCACGAGTCACTAGGTGTGCCTTATATTTATCAATAGAGCCATCTGGATGTTGCTTGAGTTTAAATATCCATTTGCAACCAACTATGTTTAACCCCATTCGGCCGAGGCACAAGGGACTAGGTTTTATTTTTCTAAAGTGCATCAAACTCGGCTTACATGGCTTTGCGCCATGCCGGTTCAGCAAGGGCCACTTAATGAGAGGTAGGCATAACCATAAATGCTCGTCTATTAGAATCATAAGGCACCGTTCCATCTATAAACTTGTGAGGAAAAACTTTACCGACATGACCACGAGTTATGACCCCCGATGGAGACGGGGTAGTAGTAGAAGCATCATCGGTTGAAGCTGATGGGTTACCGCCAACATCAACAGCAGTAGGGCGACCGAAAGCCATGTCTAATGTCTAGTTGACGAGTGTGGGAGGAACCATCGTGGTTGCTGGTGTATGAGGTTGTGATTGGATATGAATAGTCTGCTAATTGGATGTCGGAGATACCGTTTGTGACTGTTGTTGATAATAATCACTAGTCTTAAATATGCAAAAACTTTGGACATGTGCTAACGGTGCTGCAACAACATTAGAACTGTTATACAACAACATAGACATGTCATAATTTTTCATATTGTCATTATAATTTCCAGTTCAGATTGAGGAAAAAAGACGAATTTATATGTAGAGGAGGGTGTGATGGTGGTATACGAGGTCACAAAAGGGAATCGAGACTCATCAAAAATGACATCTCGTGATATGTATACTCGACCAGTACTTCTATCTAGACACATGTATCATTTGTGTATTGAGCTATAGCCAAGAAAGACACACATTTTAGATCGGAAATCAAGTTTGTGGGAATTATACTTCCATAAGCTTGGCCAACATGCATACCAAAAGTTGCGAATAATGAGTAATCAGGATTTATATTAAGGAGACGTGTGATAGATGTTGAGTTGTTTATAATTCGGCTAGGCATGCGATTTATGAGACAATACGCAGTTAGGAAAGCTTTGTCCTAAAACCAAATAGGAAGTGAGGAGTGTGCCAATAAGGCCAAACCTGTTTCAACTATATGTTTATGTTTCTGTTCAGCAATTACATTCTGTTGCGATGTGTGAGGACACGACACACGATGAGAAATACCTGTACGTTGAAAATATTTGTGAAGTTTGTGGTACTCACCCCCCAATCAGATTGAATAGTGTGGATTTTGGCATTCAAAATGCGTTCAACATGATTTTGAAAGTTGTAAAAGACTTGTTCAACATTAGATTTGTGTTTAATAAGATAAATCCAGGTGTAACGACTATAATCATCCAAAAAACAGACATAATATTTAAAATCGCCATAGACACTTGAGCAGGTCCCAAACATCCGTGGGAACAAGCTCAAGTGGATAAGAAGTAACATGAACAGAGTTATTGTAAGGCAATTGATGACTCTTAGCACGCTGACAAGCGTCACATACAGAATACTTATTATCAGAGGAACTCCCTAATTTATTTAACTTTAAAATAGACTTGACTACTTCTTAAGTTGGATGACCAAGTTGCCGATGTCATTGTGAAGAATAAACTGTATCACTTGAAGACACATGATGAGGAGTACGGGAGGAATAACGACTGATCGACATCGGGTAAAGACCACCTTTGTTTTACTGAATAGGAGTGTTTTCTTCGTGTCCTTGTCCTTAACAAAAAAAGCATCCATGTGAATTTCAAAGAATACATTATTGTCAAAAACGAGTTTATAAGCAGAAAGAAGGTGTTTGTTAATTCTAGGAACGTGAAGAATATTTTTAAGATTAAGTGGTTTGCCTAAACAAGAAATTTTAGAATGACCAATATAAGAAATTTACAAACATGCTCCGTTGGCCACTTGAACCTGATCTTTACCATGATATCGCTCTTGGACAGAAAGTCAATCAAGATCACTGGTTAGGTGATCTGTCGCACCAGTGTCAATGTACCAATTTTGATCATTGATGTAATTCCCTGTAGTTGCACTATTTCCTCCACGGTATTCTTCAGCCTGTTAAGCATGGTTGAACCTATTTCGATAGTTCAATGCAATGTGACTGGGAATGCCGCACACTTGATATCGTGGGCCACCATTGCCCCTGCCATGACAACATCCACGGCCGCGACTACTGCCTCCTCCATGATAGTTTGTCGTTGATTATTATGAGGAGTATTGTTGTTGTAGTTTCGACGTAGAGGATTTGAATCTCGACGGGTCACATTGTTAGCGGAAGACGTGAATTCTGTTGTTCATTGCACTAGCCTTTGCTTCTTGGGCAATAAAATACAAATAAAATTTTGTATCATGTTGATTATTTATTTTTGCGATGGTGATGAAGAGGTCATTATGACTTGGTCCCAACCCGGCTAGAATGAATGTAGTCTATTGACTCTCTTCTATGTCTATAAATGGTGTCCCTTAATACGTGTGCGTCCCCTTAGGCTCGGGAATATTTCTGGACATATATTAATCATATATGGTCATAATCCAACACATTTAACCCCCTAAATAATGCAAATATGCCCAGATTATGTGCTTAATCGTTTTTTTTATGTTTTTAGCATTTGGATGGATTTTGGAGGAAATACACATGACTTGGGCTTATTTGGAGAAGAAATGGACAAGACTACGACTCTACACCAAATCTCCTGAAGAAATACTCATTCAGACGGTGGAGACGGCGTCGCCATCACTTGCGAGGGCGTCTGAACGCATTAGAGACGGCGTCAGGATTCTGAAGACGGTGTCTGAAAGTAGTCGCCTCAAAAGAAACCCTAGAAGCTTCATCGACGCGACGACGTCAGGAAATTTGCGACGCTGTCGTGGTCTGTTTTCTATATATACAAACTCATTTTTATGGTTTTTAGTGTGTAACTTTTGGGATCCGAACCCTACTTTTAGAAGACGATTTTAGCAGCCTTTAGGCTCGTTTTTAAGGTGTCAAAACCTTCTTGTAACAACCTTAAACTCATGTTTTAATTAAGTGAGATCCTTTATCTTTTATCATTCAACATGTCTATGTGTTGTTTGATTGATTTATGTTCCTCACTTCCTTATAATATGTCCGGCTAGATCCATTAGTATTTACTTATGATTGAATGAAACTTATTATGTAGATCCTTATTGCGTTGCTTCTTGTGATGGATGTACGCGTTAGGCTTTAGAAAACTAGCCATAAGATAGTAAATTGACATAGACGTATAGGGAAACGCGAGTGTGTAGAAAGGATACCATCGGTAACAGTCTTCATACTACCTTACCCCTAATATGGTTGATCCCTTTTAAGTGTTTTAATTGCATGTAATGTACTCTTAGGGGCCTTGTAATAGTTGTTATTCCCTCTTAGTTAGTGAATAATAACTACAAAGTTATCATTAACTAACTCATGGCTAGTAAATAAAGTGAAGTATTCGTTCTTTGAAAAGGTTTTGTGTAAGTAAATATAACTAATATGTAAAAGACCCAAAAATAACTTTTCAACGTTTAACTCTTTTTTAATAAGAATTATACCCCCATTGTATGCGGAGCTACAATGAGGATTGAATGACAATTTGTGTGTGTGTGATATCCTCACTAATAACTTTGCATAAATCTCAAGTGTTATGCAAAGTTAACTACTATGCTAACCAACCGAGCTCACTCATGGACTTAGTAGATTTGGAGGATTAGGTGTTTATGAAAGTTATGACTTTTAATGAACAAACTTACACCTACTCCTTTACAAGAGTTCTATATATACTAATTAGGTAGGGTCATACCCACATGGGTGATAAGTGCGTGTCCCAATGCTGATGCGCTAGTACACAACGTACAGCTTTGTCTCTATTACATTTCTATTCTAAGTATGGGACAACAACACTTTCTAAGGTTAGTACTGACACTGACCTTGTCTTCATACCCTATTCAGGATAGTTTGACTTCAGGCAGATAAGAGCTTGGACTTATCTGATTCAAACTATCCCACCTATTCTTCAGTCTCTTGTCTTCAAGGTCTTCTAGTTGTTGGAGATCGTATGGGGTTTAGTGAGTCTATTGCCATAACTCACTGAACCCATCACATTCTTCTTTGGCTCATGCATCATTCACTGAGTACCGCCTCACTGAATGCTAGAGTATTTCTTATAGACTCAGGCTGAGCATCCTGAAGGTAACTCACTAAGTGATTGTTCACTCAGTGACCTTGAAATGTTAAAGGTTATTAACACTTAGGATATTTTTTATTCAAATCCTAAGTGAAAGATCATTGGGCACTGAATTTGGCCCAACAATCTCCCCCTATTTGGATATAAATATATACTAAGTGTTCTTTAGTGTGAGTGAGTACATACAACTTCTTCTCACACTGAAATCTAGAAATCTTATAAGGGATACTGAGTTTTTCAAAACATACTTCATTGAACATTACATGGGCCTATTATCTATTACAAACAACAAGAGTACTTACTCTAACTTATATCCCAATGCTTCTAGCTTCACCCTTTTTTATTTTAACTTCTCTTGGTCAGGGTCTTCAGCAATCAACTTTCTTAGCTTCAGGGAGAACCTAGAATTCTCTTGGGTCTTGATCATTGAGGCTATTACTAGGTATGACACAAGAGAATCCACTCCAACCTTATGAATATCATTCCATATTTGGAATGCTTTATCACCAAACACATCAATGAAGAAGATCTCATACTTAGGTTCTTCAATGACCATATTGTTCACAAAAGGAACACCTTTAGGGAGGCTCCTATCACAATCCAATCCAGGCACTTTGACTTCAGGCTCTAGTTCCATGTGTTTCCTTTTTCTTCCTAAGATTTGGGATGGAGCTTGTTCAGGGATAAGAGCAGGAAGAGCTGACTGAATGCTAAGATCCTTAGGGATTTTCTTTATCCTTTCATACCTTCTGCTTAGAGAGTTCATCAAGTCTTTCACTACTATATTTTTCTTCTTTAGATTGATCTCCCCCAGTTCATCTAATTCAGTTATACCAAAAGCACCAAAAGCAAAAGGGTTATGGACCTCAAAGTTTCTTCTGTTAGTGCCTCTATACACCGTTACAACAACAGGCTTGGTGTGTGGGTGAATCTTGACATCGACAATTTTCTCATGCTTCAGTCTATTGCCAATGGTCCACATATAGCTTTTAAACTTGTGCTTCCTAAGTGTAAGTGATTTTCTGAGCTTCTCACTTCTTTCTTTGTTGAGGACCTTTAATTTAACATCCTGAGCTTTCTTGAACTTTTCACCTTCCTTTGAACTTTTAATTCTTTCAGGATCAATTCCAATATTTTCAGCCTCTTCATGAACCACCTTGACCACTTCAGGCTTGGTTATTGCAAGAAGTCTTGCTTGCTCAACAGCTTTCTTGATCTGCTCCTCTTTTTCCAAGTGTTTAGTGATTTAATCATTTATGAGATAGTGCATTTTTCCATTTATCATATAAGGAACCCTAACAGGTTCATTAGGGTCCCCTCTAACCACTCTTGATGCAGGCACTAGCTTTACTTGAGATTCAACATCATCAGTTAAAATCCTCTTTCCTTTATCGACTCTCTTAGGTGCTTGAGAGCTTTCATGCTGGGATGGAGTTATTGTAGCGATTGGTTATGCTTTAGGTGTTAGTGTTTCAACAGGTTTGACAAATGATACTGGAACTGCCATTTTTGGTTCTTTAGGCTTTTCTTCTTTGTTTTCAGTCTCCATGTCTTTAGTCTCCCCCTTAATATGAGAAGGAGGTTCTTCAGTGGCAACATGTGTGACATCCTCTCCCCCAATATTTGCTTTTAGTCAGTGATAGCAAGTATTGGCTGTGGCACATTGTTAGCCTTACTATTTTGTAAAGCTGGCGTCTTACACATGAATTGGACTAGTTATAAACCAACTGCTATATGCAGGGACTAATAATTTTTAAGTGTTATAGTTAGCTTTATATTAGGCTATAAATACCCCCAATGTCTCTCCATAGGGGGAGGGGTGTGGAAGTTCATTATTGTTTTTCTTCTTTTCTGATCTAATAAACACATAGTTTTCTTTCACCCTCTATCTACTTTCTCTCACTAGAAACACCATGCTTATTCTTATGTTCTTTAATCATCCTCGTCCCCCCCTCTCCCAAAAGGTGATCATGAGTCTTACAAGTGGTATCAAGAGCTAACCGAGGGTGTTTTGTATTGTGTGTGTTGTTTCTTGGGCTGATGGCTTATTTTAGCTTATTTTCGTGGGCTTATTGTGGGACAATAGCCAAGTTTAGTGTTTTATGTTGCGTGGTTGTGGAAAAAATCAAATTCTTTCATTTTGTCCATCTGTTTTATTGAATATCAAAAGGTTTTCATTTGAGGGTGTTTGGTATGCTTAATTATTTTGTGGGAAAACAACTTATCAATAAGCTTATGGGTTTCTTTTGTCTCCGCTTATTTTGTCTTTTTTTCCAGTTCAGTGCTTTTCAATATTAAAAAGCTTTAAACTTGGTGCTTAAATAGGTTTTAGCTTATCTTGGCTTATTTCGAGTTTGTCTGTGGCTTATTGGGATGGTCTGTTTGTGCTTATTTTGTCCTTAAGCTTAATTTCAAGCTTACTATTCTCGGCTTATTTTTGATTCAGCTTATGTGTCCAAAATTTATTGAGCTTATTTTTTGGGTGAAAAAATGGAAAAAGCTGAAAAATGTACAAGACAAAACTCAGATCCATTTTTTAGGAAAAAGTACAAATGAAACATACATGCTAAGTCAGGCGAAATACATGTGGTTCCAGGCGAAATATACCATCTGACTCCGGCGAAACATGTCTCAGACGAAACATGTCTCAGGCGAAACACGTCCCAGGAGAAACATGTCCTAGGCGATTTATACACACCAGACCAGACCGAGTCAACTCGGTACTTACCGAGTTGACTGAGTCAACTCAAATAAGCCAGATGCCGAGTCAAGGTCCAAAAGAAAATGACAGAAATGTAGAAGAAGATAACCAGACTGACTCGAACATTAACCACAACAAACTTCATCAACCAATAACAACAACAACAACCATCAACCATAACAAACAACAACAACAGCCTCATCAACAATTACAATCAACACAGCCAAAGAAATCCAAATCAACAACAATCATTACCTAAACCAATCCACCTCAGCCATCAACAAATCTACCAACAATCTCCATCAACAAAACTCGAATCTGAATCAACAACAAACCATGATCTCAGAAATGTTCAACCTTTTTTATACAAATCTTTTAGAGATTTTTTAGGTTTGAACCATAATCATCATTGATCTATTAGATCCAAAGTTTTTTTTTATTTTTGATGATAAAGAGTGAGCCATAATAAACTTGTTACACTCATTCTTTTTTTCGATATAAGAAAAACACAAGAACAATCAAGTCGAAACCTACCCGCAACCCTCCAAAGGATCATGCTGCTTTCTCTCTTCCTCTTTGGTGCACGGTTTTCATTTGCAGAAAAGACAAAGGTTATGATGGATAATTGTTTTTTTTCTATGATTATGGAGATATAAGGGTGAGATGGTTATAGTATGAGATTTGGTTTGAGATCTTTGACTGCGTTTGATGGAAGATGGGAGCAGTTTTGGGTTTTGGGAGTATAAGTTATAGGTGGTGGCGATTGAAACTGATTAGGGTTAGTATGATAAGTCTTTAGGATTTGCTTACTCTTATATCCCTAAAACATTGGTGTTGGATCGGGTTTTTGGGGTTAGTGAATGGCCCAAATAAAAACTCAATGAAAATGGGCCAGGTATTGCAACCGATTGTAGGCCGAGTGTTAAATTGCTGATGGGCTGGATTAAAATTTGTTGGGCTCGAAAATAATTATAGTTTATTTATTTTTGGCTCGTGTTATCGGATTAAGGCGGGTAGTAAAACAAAATGATGTCGGGTAAAATTATAAAAGACCGGGTTTTTATTACTTGGACGGGCCGTTATTATGGTATATTTTTTGAGCCGATATCCGTTAACCATAAAAAAGTCACGAACGACAACACAACAAACACAATACATTACACTAAAACCGATCCTTATCAAAATTCACCTTCACTCTTAACGGCTATTATTGAACTTTAATGACTACGGGATTATAGTATGCTGTTACTTATTTGGGATTGAAGTAGGTTTTCACGGGGAGTGTACTTATTTCGTCTTTGGTTCTTTCTTTCTCCACAACGAAGATGACTTGTGTTTGTGATGAAGACTTGGATATCTAGTTGCATTTGTGATTCTTTCTCCCTATACCCACAAAGTAGCTATCACTTTAAGGAGTTACATTGTAGTACTCAGTGGCTCGTGTAGTTGAGGAGTTTTTCAAGAGGTGTTGTATTCTTATATACTTTTGGGTGACTATATGGTACTTAGAGATTTGCCTCTGCACCGTTCTTCGTCACACGGATAGTACAAGATTAAGTCACAAGTGAAGGATTATGCTTCAAATCAGTGGTCATCGGTATTAGCCGACATAATAGATAAAGGGATTTAGTTCGGGTTGATCAATAGAGAATTATAAAGAGAGTACGATTCGACATCATCTCACACAATATTGCTTATGCAATCACGGGTATATGAAGCTAAGTAAGCAGTTATAATTGATATACGATGTACACATGTATAGGATGATTCTCATTTTGTATCCTCATGAGGGGAGAAATGTGTACATCCTGGTACTTATTTGATTTTTATGTTACGTTATTGATTGTTTACAGTTTCGACTACATAGCGGGTATAAATTGTTTTCTCACTCAGGACTTAGTGACTTTGGTGAATCAATTTAAATAGGTCCCTCTTGGGACTTACGTTACTTCATGATATTACCATTTCAACTACATAGAGGGATAAATTGCTTACACTCAGGACTAAGTTGACTTTGGTTTAGCAATTCACATATGCACTTTTATGGAGGGAGAAAAGTGCATTTTCGGGTCTTAATTGATTTTGATGCTACGGTTTCGACTTCGTAAAAGGAATAAAGTGTGTACTTTGAGTATTGAGCTAAATTCAACAAGACTAGAATGCTTCCTAAGTGAGATGATGTTGATGATATCATCCCCTCCCAAAGTGTATCCTAAATGAGAAAGTAGGTCTTTGAGAAGACTAGTGCATTGATTCTTATCAGTCTTAGGGGTGTCTGTTTGGGAGGGAGCTGGTGAAAAAGAGCCTACTAGTTGAGAGGGAGTAGAAGCTTAACTAGATACAGTGTGTTCATTTGCAAGCTGAAGAAATAAAGCTGGAGTATTCAAGAAGATCAAGGTCGATGAAGACTATCTTAAGGAATATTAGATTTCATTCTTATCATTTTGCTTTATTTTTGCTTGTAGGAAACATTGCAACCAATTCACGTGTAACACCATCTTGGAGGGAGATTATTAGCCTTACTATTTTGTAAAGCTGGCATATTACACGTGAATTAGACTAGCTATAGACCAACTGCTATACGCAAGGACTAATAATGTATAAGTGGGATAATTAGCTTTGTATTAGGCTATAAATACCCCCATGTCTCTCCATGGGGGTGTGGAAGTTCATTATTATTTTTCTTCTTTTCTAATCTAATAAACACATAGTTTTCTTTCACCATCTCTCTACGTTCTCTCACTAGAAACACCATGCTTATTCTTATGTTCTTTAATCATCCCCGTCCCCTTGAAAAGGTGATCATGAGTCTTACACACACTGCTTGAGGGGGTGGACTGACCCTTGAAAGCCTGATAGATCTCAATCATCATTGATTTGATATCTGAAGTGTCTTGCGTGAGTGAAGAAACTTCAGTTTTGATTTCAGCCTGAGAGTTCTCAATTGCTGTCATTCTTGGACCAAGATTCCAAGCCATGGAAGTGGATGACTTGACCCATTCAGCTAAGTGTTTTTCTTAGCTAAGAGTAGTAGCCTGAAGAGATTCCACTGAATATTTTAATCCCTGGACATCAAAGTTCTTGATGAGTGTGAGCAGTTCAGTAAGATGGGTGGAATTCTTTATGTATGCCTCAGTAGCCTCAGTCACTTTCTTGTTAAGTACAGGATCTTCCTTAACAGCATCCTGAATGGCTTTGAATGTTTCAATAACCCCATTTAAAGCATTTAGAAGATCACCCCTTGCAATGTTGTTTTTGTCCAGGGAGTTCATGACTTCATCAATAACTTTGTCAGTTTGCTCCCTGTGATCAACATTTTCTTTATAATACCTGATAACGCCTAAATTATACATGTTTTCGACGGCGTTATTTATATATATTTGATCATTTCTCATGAAATTTCGATACTTAATCAAGTATATTTGCTATTATATGTTCTAGGTACGTGTCGTGGAAGAAAACGGAAGAATACACGAAGAATTGAAGCTTAGACGAAGAAATAACTCAAGTTCATGATCTCCCGACACCTGTTCACTGTTTTGGCCATAACTCGGTCATACAAACTCCGTTTTAGTTGATTCAAGCGGCCACGCGAAGAGAATTCAATTATCTACAACCATGGAAAAGTCCAAGTGCTGAAAGTAGAGAAAGTGCGGCTTTTTTTTACCAACAGTGCGCGCACTTTTCAATCTGTGGAAAAATTAAAGGTAATTAAATGCTAAGTGCATTAACACCCAATGTGCGGCGCACAAATAAGTTTGTGCGGCGCACTTTGGCCCCCGAAAAGCCAATAAATACCCTCTTTGGCTCCATCATTTCTCACACTCTCACCCTCAAACTCCCAATTCGTTTGGAACCATTAGAATAGGTGTTTTTGGTGATCTTGGCTTGACAAACCAATGAACCAAACACCCCCTTCAAACCACCATCACCACCATTATCTACCACCATTATCCACCATCAATTTCCATAAAGGCTTGAAAAACCTTTGATCCAAACCACCATTGATAACACCATCATCACCACCATTAGAATCAAAGTTATTGGTGTTCTTGAAGGAATTTGGATGGTTTTGCTTGATGTTCATCAACAAACCCAAATTTTGATCCATCAAAGAAGCGTAATTGAAGTTTTACTTCGAATCTATAAGCAATTGTGACATAATTGTTCATAGTTTCCGGGTTTTGTTTTGAATATAATAAAGTGTTCTTGAGAAATTCTTGTGAAATCACCATCATTTGCTCTTGGAATTTGGTATAATCTTGTTTATCCTTTGAATATGATTATTATTGAATTATTTGAGTTCATAACGTGTTTTGTTACTTCTTTGATCATGGAGTAGTCATCTTGTGTTTGTTTGGGCAATATGTGATCTTGGATATGGAGCGTTTGGATATGTGTTTATTGAATTGGTAAAACATATTTTATACAAGAATATATAGGCCAAAAGGATTTATAACTTATGATAACTCTATTTTCTAAACTTATAAACACTATTCCAAACACATCATTATCTAAGTGATCATTGCCTAAACAAACATACATTAATCCTTTGATTGAATCATCTTTTAATCACTTTCTTTACAACATTCGATACATACAAGATTTGGTTAATTTGATCCGTGACAATCATTTTAGCCTTAGCACTTTAATTACAAACTGCGAAAACTTCAATTCCTGTGAAACGACCTGGACTTACCTAAAGCTATACTATACACGAACGGGTATACTTCCCGAGTGTTGTGTTTTTAGTAAAAATCGATATTTCTAGTATTATAAATTTAAAGCTTGTAAAACACACATCAAGTTTTTGGCGCCACTGTCAGGGAATTTTTCAAGTTGTTATCAGTTTGTTGCTTGTTTTAGGTGCTATTTTGTTTCATAAAATTTTCAAACTCGTCGTACCGTTTTCTGACAAACGGAAACCAAAAATCATTTTTCTCCAGGAAGTACACCGCACATCCTATTTGTGCGCCGGTTTTCCTAAAAACCTAGGAAATACGTCGTACTTTACCCAAGTACGCCGCACTCTCTGCAAATTTTCACAAACAGAATCTTATTTCAAAAACCAAAACCAAAATCCCCCCAATCTGCTAGTCTTAAGTTCTATAATCATTTGAAATTGTGTTTTATCTAATTATATTCCTTGTGTATATGTAAATCTAGTTTATCATAATATTAAAAAAACATAAAATTTTCAGAAAAGTCGGCGCACTTTTCCTAAAGTACGCCGTACCTATCCAAAAGAAATATTTTTATTTATTTATCCTTATTTGCTATATATAATTAAATAAAAATATATCTTATCTATATATATATAAATCTATAAAAATAAAAAATTATAAATAAATATATGAAAATAATTTACTTTATTTTGAATATTATCCTATTAGCCTTAATTATATATATAAAAATGTCTTTTTGCAAAATGCTTAACGTATGTATAAATCCCCTATCTTTCAGAAAACAACTAGTAAGTCTAATATATAAATTTAATAAAAATTTAATAAAAAGGTCTTGTAAATTTAAAATTATCCAAAAAGAATCCATTCAGATCGAATCACATAAATATTCAACGCAACGTTCTTCCGTTAATGACTTTGTCGTTATAAATATACCTGAAGAGAATGTTGAACCCAAACAAATAATTCTCGATCCTGAAGATCAACCTATATGGGAAAGTGCTAAGACTGTAGCATCGACTCCTAATTCTGCCATTATTCAACTCGATGTTGATGACAACTTTGTTATCAATTGTACTCACTTAAATATGATTCTGGAAAATAAATTTGATGGTTATCTGCGGGCCGATCCGCATGACCACATCCGTGAATTTCTCGCAATCTGCAACATGTTTAGATACGGTGAAACATAAAGTGAAGCTGTTAAGCTTTTGATATTTCCTTTTTCCTTGTGCGATAAAGCTAAAACCTGGTTTAACGAACTTAATGAAGAGTCTATAACATCATGGGAACAAATGAGAAAAGCTTTTATAAACAAATTCTTTCCACCTCCGTTATTTAACCGCCTTTTACTTGAAATCAGAAATTTCTCTTAACTCGTATGTGAAAGTCTAACCGAAGCTTGGTTACAACTCAAGAACATGCTTCGAAAATGCCATGGACATGGTCTGACCAAGGGAGCTATTATTAAAATATTCTATCACGGTCTAGACGAACCCACTCAAGGAATCTTAGACATAACAGCAGGAGGAATCTTCCTCTACAAAAGTCCAAATCAAGCTTTTCAATTTCTCGAGGATAAAGTCCTTTTCGAACATGATTGGCCCATTAAATCTAAAACCGAACATCATCAAAAATCTGTTTCCTTCGCCGATGGAAGTAATATTTCTCGATTAATGGAAAAATTGGAAGCTATAACTATAAAAATAGATTCTCAATTCCAGAGTTTAAAAGAAGAGATGAATGAGATACGTAAGAATTATAACAACCGCGATGTTAACCACGTTTCTAAGAACGATGACACGCCGATGTGTGAACGTCATGAAGCCAATTACATCCAATCTGAAGGTTATCAAAACCAAAATTCTCATGATTCGTATTCTAACCAATCCTATCATGATCCTAATGATCCTGAGAAATCACTCACAGAATTAAACAATGATGTGAGAAATGATCTTGAAGATTTCAAAAGATGTATCTATAGCATGAGAACTGTTCATAGTAAACTTTTTGACAGAGACGATCGTAAAACCACCAGTGTTTTACTTAACAAAAAGTCTAAACCTATCAACCAAGAACCTCAATCTAAAACAGATTTCGAAAAATTAATGACTAAATTCTTGGATGATCAAAGAGTTTCAAATATGTTTGTCAAAAACAATGTTAACGTTATGATTTTAGAGATGAAGCAAAATGAGAAGAATTTCCAAACTAAAATTAAAAATATAGAAATAAAAATAGATGAGTGGTCGACGTCTCAAAACGTCTCTTCAAAAAAAACCGATAAGACTGACCCACCTCCTCCTCAAGCTCATACCGAGCATGTGAATGTCGCATTTACCGGGAGTGAAAAGTCTGATGATTCTCTGAAAATTCAAAAATATCCACCACCTTCTATCATCTTTAACAATAAAATCAAAAAAGACCGCCCTATTAAAACATCAAAAGGAAACTATCACGTGGTCAAAACATAAGACTATCCATTCCGTGAGTATATACCAAAGACCACATACCCTCAACGTTTAAATGTTGATCATTCCCATTTGAACCGTATCATTAAGGAATCTTAAATCAAGTTAAGTATAGTAATAATAATATAGTAGTAATAGTAAATAATAATAAACCTATAAAAAACTAAAACTAATATATATATATATATATATATATATATATATATATATATATATATATATATATATATATATATATATAAAATAAAAACTTTGCAGTTTTTAAGTATGTCACGCATTCGGCCGGTGTGTTTCTTACCTTGATTTCTGCATCCAAAAAGAAATTTATCGAACTTTGTGGGTGTGTTCGCTGGAAACCCTCACGAGACTATAACTCGTCCACTCAGGATACCGAGGGGTTTAAAGGCTTGTTGCATACGCTAAATGTAACCATGGTGCCTACGAAAGTGCGCTTTAGTATTTTACGGTTTTCGTAGTTGTGTCTATTTTGCAGATTAAATAAAACAAGTGGAGCTTGGAGTGGTGGTTGGCATTTTACACTTGGAGACTTATATAATTGGAGTATTATATTACATGTGGCAGAATACACATGCTTGGCGTTCCGTTTCGCGCCATATCCTTCAGAATTCAACCAAGAACTTAAGAACCCCGGGAAGTACCGTTTTCCCTTAATTTTCCCCATTTTCTATATTTATTAGTTCTCACATTAAGGGCAATGTACAACTTAAGTGTGGAGGGGTAGCATATAGGAAAAATTAATCGTGTACCTCCATGTTTGCCCTGCAGAAATTTTTCAAACTTTCAACTGATATTTTCTGGAAAATTTAAAAATTTATATATTGCTTTTCTAGAAACTTAAAAAATGCATACGCTTAGTAAGGCAAATCCAACTGGATTGACATTTTAACTAGCACAAAATCAACCCACTTAAATTGTGAGAAATTTAGCCATAAGGAATTCGGGTATCCATCTTTGATACCCAAGATAATTTTTGCCTTTAGCTTGTTCGAGTTAGGGTTGAATGCAGTCATATGTGTCTATTCTGTCGTTATGGATGTGTACGTATGGTCTTTGTTGCCTTTTCTGAAACATTGGTATTGGTATAAAGTTATATGAGTGGGCCGGTAATTTAGTAGCTCCAGAACTTGTGCTTGATCATCATTTACTAGACCGCAGTGAGGTTAATTTATAGACAAAGTCGTATGATAATAGGTGAAATAAATCCCTATGCAATCATGTATCTGCAGAACTCGCTTTTAGTGTTGAGATCCCCAATGTATCCCACGAGCAAGAAAAATGTGCTCGATGAAGAAGAAGTTTTGTGCCAGCCTTAGTTATCGCAGTATCTGGAATGAAAAGAAATCTTCAAAAAAAAAAGAAAAAAAATAAAAGTTTAAAGTATAAGGCAAAGTTCTAGCACATGGAATCAAGTTTATGTTGTTCACCCTCATCATTATCATGTTTTGCCTCTTCGAGATTTCTATCTAGATGCTCACGCCGCAACAAGCATGTTTATGTGTATAGTACAAGCATATGGTAGCGACCTAGATTATGTCTGTGCAATTGAGTGACTTCACAAATATAAAACCCTATCTGAGTGACTCGTGTGAATTTAAAAACAAACACTTTCCCTATGTGAGGTGCTCTGTTATATGTCTATGCCTGAAAAGTTATAAAACTGATAAACACTTGTTAATGCTAAAATGAAATTTTCTTCAAGTCACGATAAATGATCTTATTTTTTCCGCTTTTAATGCTTGAGGGCAAGCAATAGCTAAGTGTGGAGGGATTTGATAACGCCTAAATTATACATGTTTTCGGCGACGTTATTTATATATATTTGATCATTTATCGTGAACTTTCGATACTTAATCAAGTATATTTGCTATTATATGTTCTTGGTACGTGTCGTGGAAGAAAACGGAAGAATACATGAAGAATTGAAGCTTAGACGAAGAAATAACTCAAGTTCATGATCTCCCAACACATGTTCACTGTTTTGGCCATAACTCGGTCATACGAACTCCGTTTTAGTTGATTCAAGCGGCCACGCGAAGAGAATTCAATTATCTACAACCATGGAAAAGGCCAAGTGCTGAAAGTGAGAAAAGTGCGGCGGTTTTACCCAAAGTGCGGTGCACTTTTTAGTCTGTGAAAAAATTAAAGGCAATTAAATGCTAAGTGCATTAACACCCGATGTGCGGCGCACAAATAAGTTTGTGCGGCGCACTTTGGCCCTCGAAAAGCCTATAAATACCCTCCTTGGCTCCCTCATTTCATACACTCTTACACACCTGGTACTTAGCACCAGTCCCTGAAAGATCAGCAACATGATTGGTTTGTGGTTCCATATCAGCGGGTGGTTTCAATCCCTTTGAGTATTTGTCCCTACGTGGCCCTTCAAGGAACGACGTGGTTTTAGCCGCCCCTTCATCAGAAATCATGGAAGGCAATCCCTTATCAGCGGGCTAAACGTTTCCTCCTGAGTCTTTGGGATCAGTAGTTGTTCCCTCAGGCAAAGGTTGTGATTTACGAATGCCCTCATTGGGTGAAGTGAAATGAAATCCCGTACCAACGAGTTGTATGTTTCTCTCTGGATCTTGGGGATCAGGTACAGTGCCCGAGGAGACTGAGTGAGATTGCTCAGAACCCTCTGTTGGCTTGGGGGTGGTGTTACCTTGGTCTCAGTGGGTGGCTTCTTGGACTTAGGCCTTTTCCTCTTTTGAAGCAGTGACTGGGTAAGGTTAAAGTCATAGTCTAAGACTTCCTTTGCTTTTTCTTGATAGAAAAAGGAAGTGGGTTCACTGATTTTTCATTGTTGTTTACATTAACCATGAAAGCCATCAATTCAATAGAAGTGACTTTGGATGGGTCCTTTGAAAAATTAGAGTTACTCGGGATGGTAGGAGAACTCCCAAAACTTTCATCCTGAGTGTAGTCAGGACCCAGTAACATATCTAGGGCACAAGAAACAAATCTAGGATAAGAGACATACTTTTGCCTAGACTTGTTTGTAAGCCTAGTTACGAGATCACTAAAGATGATCTCTCCTATGTCTACCTTTGTCCCTGTGAGGAGACAATAGGCAAATAGCTGCTAAATTGAATTCACTTGCTCAGTTGAGGAGTAGTTCCCGCCGATAACCTGAACAACAAACGTGAATAGAATCCTCCAAGCCACGGGGAATGAAGTTTTCAGAACGGGTGTCCTATCTAACAAAATTAGATTTTCAACAATCTTGGCCAATTCAGCCTTAACAACCTTAGGAAAGGGATGAGACATATAGGCGTCTTTAGCATAATCAAGTCCAGTGGATTCAATAAAGGTTTTGAAGTCAAGGGTCAATGGATTTTTTCCATTCATCACTGAGAACTTGATTGTATATTCCTTAAGAGGATGAACCTCAGAGTCATCAGTAGGTGGGTTTGGGTGAGTGGCAATAGCAGTGCACCAGAACTTCCTGAGGAGGTTTTAGTACACCACTAAGGGTGTTTTTGTAGAATCCTTAGCCAAAGGGCAATTCATAAGATATTTTCAAATTTCATGATATGTTGGGGCGGTTTCAGGATAACTAAAAACCCTAACAACATTGTTGTTGTAAAAGGTTAGGGATTCCACAGTTAAGTCACCACACTAAGAGGCATACTTAATTGCTTGGTTAGAGGCCATTTTTGTTTATTTTGAAAAGGACAATGGCAATATATCACTTACCAGATGGTCACAATTCAAGTCTGACTTTGATCGCTGTCGTGAAATAAGTGATATGTTATCAAGGCTGTATAAATGCTAAGATGGATATCTTAGATGTATAACTTTAATAAAAAAAATGGTTTGATGAAACTGTTTTACCTAGAAAAGTTTAAAGAACATACACTTTTGGTTTTGAGAGCAAATTTTTACAGAGTTTTCTTGCTTTTGTAAAAATTGTGTGTGTTTTTCTTTGTTAGGGTATTTATAGGTGAAGAGTGAAAAGGTTTTAAAATGTCAAAATTTTCATTTTTGAAAAAGTTAAAATTGGTTTGGTAACACATTTAATGCTACTACCCACTAGTTGCATGATCTTGTTTTTTACGGCTACTGTTGTGCCATTTCATTGTCTTGCACTTTTGCAGTCATGACGTTTGAGAATAACGGTTAAATGTAGTTTAATAATACATTTTGGGAAGGGATCATGTTTGTGGGAGTGAGCATTAAATGCATAGTGGGTTATTTGAGTGATTATCTGGAGAAGTGGGGGCCCATGACTGTTGGATGACAGTTAGATAAGGAATATGTGTTCCTTATTTAATGTGTTCAGTCACCAACCTAGGACATTAAGTAACTAAAGACTTAGAGGATTTAGTTACTTCATTTAATGTGTCCTTCAGTGTCATGGGAGTCATATGTGTTTCAGGGAGATAGTTTCAGGGAGAAAAGAATATACACTATATTGAACATGTTTGATCAGGGAGACTGATCAATCAATGTTCAACATGCCTAAATCTGCTTTTAGCCTTATGAAAGTAGGTTCATCCAGGGGTTTGGTAAAGATATCAGCTAGCTGATACTCAGTGGGGATGAAGTGTAATTCTATGTCTCCTTTAAGGATGTGATCCCTGATGAAGTGATACCTTATATCAATATGCTTGGTTCTTGAGTGAAGGACTGGGTTGTTGGATATAGCAATGGTACTAGTGTTGTCACAAAAGATGGGTACCATCTTATAATGGATGTCATAGTCGCTGAGTTGACTTTTCATCCATAGGATACTTGTATAACACCTAGCAGCAGCAACATATTCAGCTTCAGCTAAGGACATGGCCACTGACTGCTGTTTCTTAGCACTCCAACAAACTAATTTTCCACTAAGTATTTGGCAGGCACCTGAGGTGCTTTTTTGTCTATGTTGCAACCAACATAGTCTGAGTCTGAGTATCCTTTTAGATCAAAGCCTGAACATTTTGGATAATATAGACCAAGGGTAGGAGTACCTTTCAGGTACCTGAGGATTCTTTTCACAGTAGTTAGATGTGATTCCTTTGGATTGGACTGATGTCTTGCACATAAGACTGTGGAGAATTGGATATCAGGCTTTGTTGCAGTTAAGTGCATCAGTGACCCAATCATTCCCCTATATAAGGTTTCATTAACTGGCTTGCCAGCAAGATCATGACCTAAGTTGTTTGGAGGAACCATGGGTGTTTTCACTAAGGAACTATCATAAATTTCATATTTCTTGAGTAAGTTCATAGTGTACTGTTCTTGACAAATGGAGATTCATTTATCATCCTGCTTGATTTGCAGTCTAAGGAAGTAGGTAAGTTCTCCTATTATACTCATTTCAAATTTCTTTGTCATTAGTTTCTCAAACTGTTTACAAAGTTTATAACTTGTTGAGCCAAATATGATGTCATCTACGTATACCTGAACAAAGAGGACATCTCCTTTTAATTTATAGATAAACAATGTGTTATCTATTCTTCCCTTAGCAAACTTATTTTAAATAAGGAAAGTAGATAGATTTTCATACCATGCCCTAGGAGCATGTTTTAGTCCATAAAGGGCTTTATCAAGCTTGCAGACATAGTCAGAGAACTCACTACTTTCAAAGCCAGGAGACTGTTTGACATAGACTTCTTCTTTCAGTTTACCATTAAAGAAGGCACTTTTAACATCCATTTCAAAAACTATGAAGTTTGTGTATGTAGCAAAGGCAAGGAATATCCTGATGGCTTCTATCCTTGCTACTGGTGCAAAGGTTTCATCATAGTCAATTCCTTCTTCCTGACTATAACCTTGTGCGACCAGTCTTGCTTTATTTTTGGTGGTTATACCATGCTCATCTTTCTTGTTCCTGAACACCCATTTGGAACTTATGGCTGTTTTTC
Organism: Tanacetum coccineum; assembly: GCA_026074375.1. Classification (NCBI taxonomy): domain Eukaryota; kingdom Viridiplantae; phylum Streptophyta; class Magnoliopsida; order Asterales; family Asteraceae; genus Tanacetum; species Tanacetum coccineum. Next base: position 92,367 of record BQNB010000039.1, read on the forward strand.
CATAAGTGAGTGAAACAAGAGTTCATACTTTGTTTCTTTAGAACTGATTCAGTTCTTCTTGCATGGCATTAACCCATCTTGGGTGATTTAGTACCTCAGACACTTTTTTATGTTCTATCTCAGAGAGAAAGTCAGCAAATAGACATTCACTAGTTGAGGTAGCTGTAAGCTTGGCAGCCATGCTTCTTGTAAGCATGCCTTCACCAGGATCACCAATGATATTCATAAGTTCAATGTGTTGGTCTTTTGACCATCTATCATGAGGAACATGATAAGAACTTGTAGAGGCTTTATTAGATATATGAGACTGAGAAACATCTAGGACTGAAGAGTCATTAATGGATATTGAGACTTTAGTATTTTACCCAGATGGACCTTCAATGGGTTGGGTGATAATTTGTTCATCCTGAACATTTTGTTTATGAATTCATTCAGTGTTGATTAGATCAGGAGGTCCTTCAGCATCCTCAGTGTGAGGTGTTTCATGCTTATTTAGAGCAATCACTTCAGGAACATGGTTTTCTTGGGTGAGTTCAGTGAGTGAACGACCATGAGGAATAACATAGTATGAGATATCAGAATTTTCTTGATATTAACTAGATGGATCATCCTCATGAATAAATTCATCAGAAGGATATCTAGAGGAATCATCAATTCCAATCTCATCTACTGATGTATTGGTAAACCTGATGGCTTCCATACTCTCATTAAATATTACATGATAAGTCTCCTCAACTTGTTGTCTTCTTGTGTTAAAGACTCTAAAAGCTTTTGAGACAAAAGAGTATCCTAAGAAATAGCCATCATCAGCCTTGGCATCAAATTTGCCTAGATGATCCTTGTGATTATGAATAAACACAGGGTATCCAAACACATGAAAATAGCTTATATAAGGGATTCTTTCTCTGAATATCTCATAGGGAGTCTTATCATGTCTTTTGACAATGATTGATCTGTTCTGAGTATAACAGGCTATTCTGACTACTTCAGTCCAGAAATGCTTAGAGAGTACTGATCCATTCAGCATTGTTCTAGTAGCCTCAATAAGAGTTATATTCTTCCTTTCAGCTACACCATTTTGTTTAGGTGTATAGAGAGAAGAGAAGTTTTGAGAAATTCCTTTCTCATCACAAAAGCTCTCAAGCTCATAATTTCTAAACTCAGTCGCATTATCAGTTCTGATTTGTTTGACTTTCACATCATTTTGGTTTTCTGCCATACTGATAAAAGACATAATCATTTCAGGTGCCTGACTCTTCTTCCTGAGAAAGTGAACCCATCTATACCTTGAGTACTCATCAACAATGACTATGGTATACTTGTCATGATTTATAGATATTGGACTTACTGGTCTAAATAAATCCATATGAAAAAGATGCAAACACTTCCTGATGGAGATGTTTTGTTTAGTTTTGAATAAAGCTTTATGGACATTGGATTTATAAAACTCGATTCACTTATTAGAGCTTTTGGAATCCCAAATCTAGAAAACAATCTCCGAAGGAATCTAACTACTACTCGAGCGTCGTTAGTGGGTAAGGCTTCGGCCTCAACTCATTTTGAAACGTAGTCGACAGCTATGAGGATGTATTTATTGTTTCGTGGAGAAGGTAAGGGTCCCATGAAGTCGATTCTCCAAATGTCAAAAACCTCGCTGACAAGAATATTGGTCATGGGAATTTGGTTTATGGATGATATATTTCCTGCCTTTTGACAGGAATCACATTCTCGAACATACGTGGCAGAATCTTTAAAAATGGTTGGCCAATAGAATCCTGATTCGAAAACTTTCCTTGCGGTAATATCAGCCCTATAATGCCCTTCAGTTGGTCCTGTATGGCAATGTTTGAGGATCTCATGTGATTCCTTACCAAAAACGCATCGCCTTACAATTCCATCAGGGCATGATTTGAATAAATATGGGTCGTCCCATATGTATTTCTTAACATCAGCCAGGAATTTCTTTCTTAAATGAAATGTCAAGTATTGCGAAACGATTTTTGAGACAAGGAAGTTTGCGTAATCTGCATACCAGGGGTCGGTTTCTGCATTCTTTATATTAATAACCATTAGGTGTTCGTCAGGGAAGGAATCACGTATAGTATCTTCGTCTAGTTCTTCTAACTTTGGAATTTATAATCTAGAAAGATGGTCAGCGGCTAGGTTTTTTATCCTTAATTTCGATAGTAAATTCTTGGAGGAGCAGAACCCACATTATAAGCTTAGGTTTTGCGTCCTGTTTACTAAAAAGATATTTTAGGGCCGAATGATCGGTGTAGACCACAGTTTTGGACATTATCAAATAGGACCTAAATTTTTCAAAGGCGTACACAACCGCTAAGAGCTCTTTTCAGTGGTGGTGTAATGTTCTTGAGCGTCATTCATAGTTTTACTAGCATAATAAATCGGTCGGAATTTTTTATCAATCCGTTGTCCTAAAACAGCCCCCACAGCATAGTCGCTAGCATCGCACATTAGTTCAAAATCAAGGTCCCAATTTAGGGCAATGATAACTAGGGCAGTCGTTGGTTTGCTCCTAAGGATGTCAAATGACTTAGTGCATTCGTTAAAAAAGACAAATTTTGTGTCCTTCATTAGTAATTGAGTCATGGGCTGGGCGATTTTTGGGAAATCTTTAATAAATCTTCTATAAAACCTATCATGCCCCAAAAAACTTCGTATTCCCTTAATATTGGTTGGGTAAGGTAATTTTGTGATTACATCCACCTTAGCCTTGTCTACCTCTATCCCAACCTTGGATATCTTATGTCCTAAAACTATTCCGTCTCTAACCATGAAATGGCATTTCTCCTAGTTAAAAACTAGGTTAGTTTCTTCACACCTAGCTAGCATCATGGATAAATTGTTGAGACAAGAATCGAAGGAATTTCCAAAAGCAGAGAAATCATCCATAAAAACTCCCATGAAGTCTTGACACGTATCATGGAAAATTGCTATCATACACCATTGGAATATGGCAGGGGTGTTACATAAACCGAAAGGCATCCTCCTATAAGAAAATGTCCCATAAGGACAAGTGAAAGTAGTTTTTTCTTGGTCTTCAGGTGCCAAAGGAATTTGGAAGTACCCTAAAAACCCATCAAGAAAGCAATAATATTCATTTCCAGACAATCGTTCCAGCATTTGATCAATGAAGGGTAAAGGAAAATGATCTTTTCTTGTGGCATCATTGAGCTTTCTATAGTCAATGCAAACCCTCTACCCATTGATGGTGCGGGTTGGAACAGGTTCATTGTCTTCGTTCGTAACAACAGTGACTCCTCCTTTTTTTAGGGACCACATGTATCGGGCTTATCCATGGACTGTCAGAAATGGCATAGATTAAACTGCGTCTTGAACTTTATGATTTCGGCTTTAACTACGTCTTGAAATTTAGGATTTAATATGCGTTGGGGTTGAACTATGGGTTTAAAATTATCTTCCATCAAAATTTTGTAGGTGCAAAAAGATGGGCTAATACCTTTAATATTGGTGACCGTCCATGCCAAAGCACTCTTATGCTTTGCAAGAACTCTAAGAAATAACTCCTTTTCTTGGGCAGACAATAATGAAGAAATGATAACGGGGAATTCTAGATTATTACCAAGGAAAGCATATTTTTAAATGGGGAGGTAGGTCTTTAAGTTTGGTGGTAGGTTTCTCATCTTTACATACATTTTTGCCGCAAAAAGAATGGGTTTAATATACCCTTCAGATTCATGTTCTAGATTTTCTGAAATCTGATTAATCAGGTCTTGTTCTCCTTCATTGTCATCCTATAGGCTATTGATTTTGGTAGGTAAGTTGTGATTAATGGGTTTGAATAAGAATGAGTCGAATGGTTCTGAAGGAAGAATTTCTTGAACATGGTTAAGAATGGATAGGTCAATTATACCAATAGAGTGGCATGTGTCATCATCTGAAGGTGGAAATCTCATAGATTTTTCAATGTCTAAAGTGATGGTTTTGTCCCCAACTTCGAAAGATATTTTTTTATTAATGACATCTATCATGGCATGAGCAGTGGCTAAGAATGGTCTTCCCAAAATGATAGGAATTTTATGGTCTTCGTTCATATCAAGAACCACGAAGTCAACTGGGAAGACAAGCCTGTCGATTTTAACAATGACATTTTTCGCTATCCCTCTTGCAATTTGAGTAGATTTTTTGGCTAATTCGATACACATACGCGTAGGTTTTAATTCACCAAGGTTTAATCTTAAGAACATTGAGTATGGCATAAGGCTAATGCTAGCCCCAAGGTCTGCTAATGCTTTATTGATTCCCCCTTGCCCTATAACATATGGTATAGTAAAACTTTCGGGATCTTTTTCTTTAAGAGGAATCTTGTTGGGATTAACAAGTGGTATCAGAGCTTTTTGAGAAGCTTTGAATAAGAAGAAACTGCTTTTAATACACAAGATCTCTTTACTAGAAGAGATGGATCAAGACTCAGTACATATGGTGGCTGCATCAAAAGTGCCTATGCTCAAACCAAGTGAGTATGAGCTTTAGAGGATGAGGATGGAACAGTACATCCAGATGATTGATTATTCTCTATGGGAAGTCATAGAGAATGGTAATGCACCTCCAGTAACAAAACTTGTTAAAGGTGTTGAGACTATAATTGCTCCTACAACTGCTGAAGAAAAGGCACAAAGGAGGTTAGAGTTGAAGGCAAGAAGCACTTTATTGATGGGCATCCCTAATGAACATCAATTGAAGTTTAACTCCATCAAAGATGCCAAGTCATTGCTACAGGCTGTTGAGAAGAGGTTTAGAGGGAATGCTGCTACTAAAAAGACTCAGAGGAATCTTCTAAAGTAGCAGTATGAAAATTTTACTGCATCTAGCTTAGAGGTGTTAGATCAAACCTTTGATAGACTTCAAAATCTTATCAGTCAGTTGGAGATTCATGGTGAAAGTATCTCACAAGAAGATGTGAATCAGAAGTTCTTAAGATGTCTGTCACCATAATGGAACACACATACCATTGTATGGAGGAACAAGCCTGATATTGATACATAAAGCTTGGATGATCTTTACAAAAACCTGAAGATCTATGAACCAGAGGTCAAAGGGACATCAAGCTCAAACACAAACACACAAAACGTAGCCTTTGTGTCCTCAAACAGCACCAACAGTACAAATGGAGCAGTTAATACTACTCAAGGTGCTACAACTGCTAGCACTCAAGCTACTGCTGTTAACTCAACAACAATTGACAACTTGAGTGATGCTATCATCTATGCTTTCTTTGCAAGTCAACCAAACAGTCCACATCTTGACAATAAGGACTTGCAACAAATTCATCCTGATGATTTAGAAGAGATGGATTTAAGGTGGCAGATGGCTATGCTAACAATGAGGGCAAGGAGATTCTTGAAGAACACTAGAAGGAAGTTTTCTGTGAATGGTACTGAGACCATTGGGTTTGATAAGTCCAAAGTGGAGTGTTATAACTGCCACAAAAGGGGACACTTTGCAAAGGAGTGCAAGGCTCCATGGAACTAAGAAAACAAGAATAAAGAGAACACAAGAAGGGTTGTGCCAGTGGAGACAACTACTTCTAATGCTTTGATCTCATGTGATGGTCTTGGTGGTTATGATTGGAGTGATCAAGCAGAAGAAGGTCCAACTAACTTTTCACTTATGGCTTACTCTACTACAAGTTCTAACTCTGAGGTATCTACTGATTCAAATTGTTTATCATCTTATTTGGAAAATGTTAAAATTCTTAAAGAACAAAATGAACAACTGTTAAAAGACTTAAGGACATCTAAGTTAAATGATATTACTTATAAAACAGGTTTAGAGTCTGTAGAAGCAAGACTTCTAGTTTATAAGAAAAATGAATCTGTTTATGAGGAAGATATCAAGGTCTTAAAACGTGAGATTTATTTAAGAGAAGTAGCCATTACAGAGCTTAGGAGGAAGTTGGAACTGGCTCAAAAACAAAAAGATGAAATTCAGCTAACAGTAGAAAATTTTGAGAATTCATCTAAAAACTTAAACAAACTAATAGACTGTCAGATAGTTGATAAGTGCAAAACAGGTTTAGGGTATAATGTTGTTCCACCTCCCTATACAGGAAACTTTATGCCTCCAAAACCTGATTTGTCATTCTCTGGTCTAGAAGAGTTTGTGAATAAGCCTATAGTTAGTGAGCCTACAGTTAAGAAGCCTGTAGTTGAGACTAGTGAAGCTAAGGCTAGTGCAGACAAGCCTAAAGCAGTTAGGAAGAATAATGGTGTTCCAATTATTGAGGATTGGGTATCTGATAGTGAGGAAGAAGATGTGCATCAGGATAAGATTGAAAAGAAAATAGTTAAGTCTAGTTTTGTTAAGATAAAGTTTGTCAAACCTAAACAGCAAGAAAAGACTACAAGGAAAACTGTTAATCATGTTGAGCAAAATAGGCAAAACACTCATGCTCCTAGAGGCAATCAAAGAAACTGGAATAACATGATGTCTCAAAGATTAGGAAGTAATTTTGAGATGTTTAACAAAGCTTGCTATGCGTGTGGAAGTTTTGATCACCAGCAGTATGATTGTGATAACCATCAAAGACAGTTTAATAATAAAAAGATGGTAAAACCAGTGTTGAACAATACTCAAAGGGTGAATCACCATAATTTTTCTAGAATGACTCACCCAAGTCCTAACAGGAACATGGTTTCAAAAGCAGTACTAATGAAGTATGGCCTAGTATCACTTAATACTGCTCAACCGAGAACAATAGTGAATAGTGCAAGACCAATGACAAATGTTTTTAAAAAACACATTCAACTGTTAGAAGGCCCATTGACAATAGAACATCATTTAAAAATAGTAATTTTAATCAGAGGGTTAATACTGTTAAGGATAAAAAGGTTAATACTGTTAAGCCAAAAGTAGTAGTTAATACTGCTAGGCCAAAAGCAGTACTTAATGTTGTTAAGGGAAACCAGGTTAATGTTGTAAAGGCCTCAGCTTGTTGGGTTTGGAAACCAAAGACTAAAGTTTTAGACCATGTTTCTAAACACAACAGTGCATCAATCACCCTAAAGAAGTTTAATTATGTTGATGCACAAGGCAGATCCAAGTCAGTGATGGCTTGGGTGCCCAAAAGAAGCTAATTCTCTTATCTAATGTGCAGGGCAATCCACAAATAGATTTATAGGATAAAGGAATGATTGACAGTGGATGCTCAAGGCACATGACAAGGAACATGTCCTATCTTACTGACTTTGAAGAAATTGATGGAGGATATGTTGCCTTTGGAGGTAACCCCAAAGGAGGGAAAATCACAGGCAGAGGTACAATCAAAACTGATAATTTAGATTTTGAGAATGTGTATTTTGTAAGAGAGTTACAGTTTAATCTTTTTAGTGTCTTACAAATGTGTGATAAAAAGAATAGTGTTCTTTTCAATGACACTGAATGTATTGTTTTATCTCCAAACTTTAAGTTAACTGATGAAAGTCATGTTTTACTTAAAGTTCCTAGAAAGAACAATATGTATAGTGTTGATTTAAAGAATATTGTTCCTAAAGGAGGTCTAACTTGTCTCTTTGCAAAAGCCACATCTGATGAATCTAAACTTTAGCATAGGAGACTTAGACACATAAATTTCAAAACTATGAATAAACTGGTTAAGGGAAATCTTGTAAGAGGTTTACCTTCAAAACTTTTTGAAAATAATCAAACCTGTGTTGCTTGCCAAAAGGGAAAGCAACATAGATTTTCTTGTAAGTCCAAAATAGTAAGTTCAATCAGCCAACCTTTACATATGTTGCACATGGATTTGTTTGGTCTAACATTTGTAAAAATCTTAATGAAAAAGATGTATTGCCTAGTTGTCACAGATGATTACAGTAGGTTTAGTTGGGTTTTCTTTCTAGCTACTAAGGATGAGACTAATGGCATCCTTAAGTCCTTTATAACTGAAGTAGAAAATCTAATAGATCAAAGAGTTAAGGTAATTAGGTGTGGCAATGAAACTGAGTTCAAGAATAAGGAGATGAATCAGTTTTGTGAAAGAAAATGTATTAAGAGAGAATTTAGTGTAGCTAGAACTCCTCAACAAAATGAAATAGCTAAGAGGAAAAATAGAACACTAATTAAGGCTGCTAGGACAATGCTAGCTGATTCTAAGCTACCAACTACTTTTTGGGCAGAAGCAGTTAATACTGCTTGCTATGTGCAAAATAGGGTATTAGTAACTAAGCCTCATAACAAGACCCCTTATGAACTTTTTCTTGGTAGAAAACCAACTTTAAGCTTTATGAGACCATTTGGGTGTCCTATTACAATTCTCAATACCATAGATCACTTAGGCAAGTTTGATGGTAAGGCCGATGAAGGATTCTTTATTGGGTACTCAATCAATAGTAAAGCATTTAGAGTATTCAACAGTAGAACTAGGATAGTTGAAGAGAACATGCATGTCCAGTTTAGTGAGAATACACCTAATATTACAGGAAGTGGACCAAATTGGCTTTTTGATATTGATGCACTAACAAAGTCAATGAATTATAAGCCAGTTGTTGCAGGAAATCAGTCTAATGGTAATGCAGGTACAAAAGCAAGTGATGATACAGGTATAGCTAGAATAGAGACAGTACCTGGCAAAGATTACCTTCTGCTACCATTGTGGACTACTGATCCACTATTCTCTTAAAATTTAAAGAGTTCTCCTGATGATGGATTCAAACCTTCAGGAGATGATAAAAAGAAGGTTACTGAAGAACCAGGAAAAGAAGGTGGTGATCCAATTAAACAGGGTAAAAGGGATGATCAAGAGAAGGATGTTAATGTTAACAACACTAACAATGTTAATGCTGCTAGCACAAATGAAGTTAATGTTGTTGGTAGAAAAACAAGCATTGAACTTCTAGATGATCCAAATATGCCTGAATTGGAAGATATTGTCTATTCAAATGATGATGAAGATGTTGGTGCAGAGGCTGACATGAACAATTTAGATGCATTTATGCCTATCAGTCCTATTCTAACTACAAGAATACATAAAGATCATCCAGTTGAACAAATTATTGGAGACTTGAAATCAGCACCTCAAACAAGAAGAATGACAAAGAATTTGGAAGAACATGGTTTGTTTAGTTCAGTTCAGCAAAGAACAAACCATAAAGACTTTCAAAATTGCTTGTTTGCTTGCTTTTTATCACAGGAAGAACCCAAAAAGGTAATTCATGCATTGAAGGATCCAAGCTGGATAGAGGCTATGCAGGAAGAGCTTCTACAATTCAAGTTACAAGAAGTTTGGACTTTGGTAGATTTACCAAATGGAAAAAGGGCTATTGGGACTAAATGGGTTTTCAGGAATAAAAAGGATTAAAAGCTTCTTGATGCTGTTTAGAGTTACTACTGTTCTTGTTAAAGTTAATGCTGCTTAGAGGAATTAATACTGCTCAGGTTAGAGTTATTACTGCTAAGCAAAACTGAGTGTTGCTCAGTAATCTTAATGAAAAATATGCTAAGTAGTTAGTACTGCTAGTTACTACTGCTAGTGTATATTACTACTGCTAGTATATGTTAGTACTGCTAGAGTAAAGTTAGTATTGCTGGTGAAGATTGAAGAAAATATTCTAAGTAGTTACTACTGCTTGTACACAGTTAATGCTACTGGTGTATAAGTTACTACTGCTTGTTCAAAGTTAATGATGCTGGTACAAAGTTATAACCGCTGAAAGAGTTTATACTGTCAAGGGATGGATGAAGACAGAAGAAAATATAAAGATTGATTGGAGATCAAGATTACTTATGTGATAAGTATGAGTTATTTATAGAATAGATCTTAGAGAATATTCTATGTTTTAGGAATATATTGTAATTCGACTAGGACTCCTTGGTGTATAAAAGGAGGTCCTAGGGCATAGAGGTTAAAGTACCAAAAACAATTTTATAAGAGTTTTTCATAGCTTCAAGGTTTTGTAACCCTAATACTAGGAGAGTATTCGTATTATTTGTAAGAATAATATTGGAGCTTTTATTATTGAATTATATTGTTCTTGTGTTACTATTTCATTAAGAATTCATCTTATTGATCAAAGATTAGATTTCGCATAATCTTTGATATATTCTACAAAGTTTCTACTATAGTTGTGTTGGATTTATCTTGCATAACTAAACCTTACACAATCTAAGGAATTCAAGATCCATTCAAGTGGGATTCAATAAGAGGTATCCTACTCCTGGGATCAACAAGTGGTATCAGAGCATACAAAGTAGAAAAGGATTGACTATGAAGAAGGGATTGACTATGATGAAGTCTTTGCTCCTGTTGTAAGAATTGAAGCAATTAGACTATTCTTAGCCTATGCCTCATTTAAATACTTTGTGGTGTACCAGATGGATGTCAAGAGTGCTTTTCTTTATGGTAAGATTAAAGAGGAAGTCTATGTTTGTCAACCACCAGGATTTGAAGATCCATCCTTTCCTGACAGAGTATACAAAGTAGAAAAGGCACTTTATGGACTGCATTAAGCTCCTAGAGCTTGGTATGAAACCTTGTCAACATATCTGTTGGACAATGGGTTTCAAAGAGGGAAAATTGATAAGACTTTGTTTATCAGAAGGGACAAAGGTGATATTTTGTTAGTTTAAGTGTATGTTGATGATATCATTTTTGGCTCTACAAAGAAGTCATTATGCACTGAGTTTGAGAAGATTATGCATAAGAAGTTTCAGATGAGTTCTATGGGTGAACTCACATTCTTCTTAGGACTGCAAGTAAAGCAGAAAGAAGATGGGATTTTTATCAGTCAAGACAAGTATGTAACTGAGATTTTGAAGAAATTTGGTTTTACTGATGTCAAGACAGCAAGCACACCTGTTAGGTCTTGTTTATCTTGAATCAAACATATCGATCATGGAAGCATAGAGAGAATAGTACAGGATAGCAAGTATTCAAATTTTAAATGATATTAAAATAGAGGGAAAATAGAAGAGTTAGTTACAAGGCATCATCCTCTAATGAAGATTATAGGGGTATTTATAGGTGAGGGAAGGAGGCTTCCCTTCCTTTATTTTCCTAACTTATCACTTCTAGTCCCTAGACTTTGGTAATTATGCTATTTCATTCTTTTAGCATAATAAAACTTATTACAAACTACTTTGACATTAACAAAAGAAAGACTAATAACTAAATAACATAAAATCACGTAATCGACACTTTTAATGATCTTAACAATCTCCCTCTAAAGGTCGATTATTCAAGGCGTTCTCTTCGTGGTCCAAGTGGTCTTCCATTCACGAACATCTCCCATCTTCTCATCTGTCTATGATGCTTCAATCTTTCTTCAATCTCTTCTTTAAACAACTTCAAGTACTCTGCTTCATCTTTAGTGAGATCTTTTTGTACATACCCATACTTGATATCAATATTATAACTCTTCAGACCTTCTAACACTCTATTTAACGTTGCATCACAAAACTAATGGATCTCTGAATGTCTCATCACCCGTTTCTCTTTCTTGCTATTCTTGTAAATAATTCCATGCACAGGCTCATAAAGAACATTTCATGATCTTCAATTCTTGGGAAAGTCATTGTTGGTGCAGTGAGATTAACCTTCTGTTGATAGCTTTCAATTCCAAGTTGGAAGTCATGCACTCTTTCCCATATCATTGTACTTATAATGAATACTGATAAAGACCATAGCAATCATATGTCTGCATAATCTGGTACCTTGCCATTCATAATCAACAAGTATATGTTCTCAATATCATTCTTATTGAGATTCTTGTAGTCTGGCTCAGTTATTGACACTAGGTACTTATTAGCTCTTCTTGTGACAATGTATGAGATAAACTTGTGTTCATGACCCAATTCGCATTATGTCTTGACAACTTGAATAATCTTTGAGTTCGAATAAACCTCTTCCTTTGGTTTTCCAAGCTCTTTCTGTTTTCTTATGTAGAAAATCTTCGCATGAGGATTCTTTCAATGTTCAACACCATAGCGAGCATAAGGATTAAACTTTCGAACACACTTATTTACCCATCTGGAAGATCGTTCTTCAATATCATCATCATTAAAAATAATTGCAGGAAACTTGTGAAGTGACAAGACTATCTTCTCGAGTCCAGAATTTCCTTTCTTCAAATACAAAAGGTCTTGATTAATCAGAGATAACACTGGAGCTTCAGGATCTTGTTGATAGCTATGAACTAATGGTGTGGTATTTTGTAGATGTAGAGAGACAAGAATTTCTTTTTTACTCTCCCAAACAATGTCACTCTTCAAGAAATTCTTCATCTGATCAATATGATACTGATGTTCATCTCCTGAAGTATATCTCTGTCTCAACATTTCATCAGCCATCTTTCTTAGCATAGCTTCATCAATGGTCAGCGATACTTCTTACATAATGTCTTGTGATACTTGCTTCGTTGGTATTTCATCATCATCTAATGCATAAGAGTCAGTCCAAAAATCAAAATCATCATCTTGCTCTTGATTACCTGAAGTTGATGGAGCTTGTTCCTCTTGAAAAACTTGTCCACACGATGACTCTCCAGACACATAAGCTTCATACTCTGATGTCTTCTACCGCTTTGCACTATTCTCCCCCTCAAGATGAGCATCATCATAAGGATCGTCCTGATCTCTTGGGCGAACGGCAGGAGTTCTACATGCAGTTTGTTTTAGATAACTTTGTGTGAGGTGAACTTGATGATGATGTAGTATGAGTATCCGTCAATTCCTGGAGTTTCTCGGTATCCGAAGATACGAGATTAGTATGAATCCTAGGAGATCTAATTGGTGTGGGGATTGGTGAATTCCCAGTCTCCTCTATAATCTTCCCTTTTTCCCTTCTCTTTAATTCATACACCATCAGTTATTTCTTCATCTTCATCATTTGCATTCACTGGTATAACAACGCTAGTAATATCCACCACTGGAGTCTCCTTAGTAATCTCCACCTCCTTATCTTTAGTAATCTCTACCTCCGGACTTTCCTTATTACTCTTAGGCTCTATCCTAGTGTCGGGAATATTTGATTCATTATTCCTAGGGATTGAACTATCATCAACAACATTCTCTTATCCATCCACCATCTTTTCAATTTCTTCAGATGCCAAGTGCTCATCAACCAGTGCCACATTTTCTCTTGCTTCTTGCTCCTCACGACTTTTATGCTCAGCAAGACTAACTTGTAATGTATCTTGTAAAATCATCTCATCTGCTTTGTCAACATTTGGCACTGGAGCTGGTGGTGTAAGACGTGTGGATCTCCTTTCAGGGATACGAAGACGAATCACAGTTGATCGTCTTGGAGCACTTGACTCTGCTGCTTCCTTACTAGGGTTGGGTGACATAGGGGTGCTAGGTGTCCTATGCATTCCTTGGGTAGACTCAGTCAGCTGTAACTGAGTCAGATGAACATCTTTCCCAAACACCTCTGCATACATCTGATAATGCTCTGTGTGCTTCATTTCTTCAGTGATCATCCAAGCTGGTATCTGCATTCCAACTTTGTCTTTGTGTCTTCCTGAATTAAAAATATTCTTCTTGATATCATCATCTTGCAAGTTGTGATACTTGTCTCGAGCACGTCTTGAGATGTCAGGAAAGATAGTCATGTAATGACTGACAATGATCTTTGTAAATCTTGGATATGGAATCGAAGATGTTGGATGATGAAGCGAATAGTAAAGTCCTTCCTATAGTAATTCTGCATAATCCACATGAATGTTATTAACAAAGCAATACATCATTTGCATTATCTGCAACGGCGGTTGATCCCATCCAGTGACATGTGTTGTCAAGCATTTAGAGAGTATCTTGCATAACGTTTGTCATGGCTACAGAAGACCAGTTGTCTTGAAACTTGATGATGTCTTCAGCTTTATTGTAAATCCCAATACTTGTTTGTAGAATGGAACCATGTCAGAAAATGATGGTGGTGGCATGAATGAATTATGATTGTTGTCAGTTGCTTGTGGAAGATGAAAGATTGTTCTGAAGTCATCTAGTGTAAGAGTAAGTTCTTTCTTGTCCAGCATAAACTTGAGCCTATACTTTTATCCGTCTTCCTTCAAAGTATGCCAGAACTGTGCCATATAAATCCATGGTACGGATGAAGAAGCTGCAATGTTGAATCGTAATGGATGATTCTTGATGATATTCGTCATAATTTTGCTTTCCGGTGGGCATTGCACGTGCCATGATGATTACTGAATGAATACAATTGAGATGTTAGATAACAAACAATTCATTTGACATTTTTGTCTTTTTCCACTTTGTCTGTTTTATATGTTTTAGCAATTCTTTTTGAACATATTTTTGATCAGTTTCTTTCCCATGTGATCGTTCTTGCTTTTTCTTGCACATGCCATATGCTTTATTCTTTTGATTTACCATTTTTGTGTGTTCTGGCAATTCTTTTTCGAACACACTTTTGATTTGCTTTTTCGCGTATGGATTTAGCTCTCTCTTTTTGTTTTTAGAATATCCTCACCAGAAATTCTTTGTGACATGATACTCTTTCAAGAATGATGAAGATTTCTCTTTTGATTTTAATCAAGACTCTTTTATTAAAAATTAAAGAGAAATCATTCAACTTCTTAAAATTGTTTTGTAAAAGAGAATCATTTTGACACAATAACAGATTTTGAGAACTTTTTCCAGAAATATTTTGACAAAAACTTTCTTTATAATGATAACATAGAATCAGGTAATCTCAAACCCACAATTGAATGGACACTAAGTCACTCACTCCTCATTCTGTTCATTGCAGAAAACGGCCGAAGCCGAACATTACTTAGTCTACTTAAACAATTGAGATTTGGATTAACAGATTCAGGTTATAAAAACTTTTGCTTTCACTTTTTGTCATGAATCCTAAACAATGAAAACAAACATATCTAATTCAATAATTGAATGGACACTAAGTCCCTCACTCCTCATTCTGTTCATTGCAGAAAATGGCCTAAACCGAACATGACTTAGTCCACTTAAACAATTAGGAATATATATATATATATATATGACCCATAGCTCAGAATTCATAAAAGCTTGATTTCTTTTTCAAAATTATTCACCACACTTGAGAAACTGATCTTATTATTCCACATACATTTAAGCATTAAACATCATAAGCATGAATCATCAACATTATTTCTTTCTTAAAACACCTTCACGTTTCCACAAACGTACTTTCACTGAATTTAGACTTTTTAGTATTATTGAGTTTGACTTTTTGACCTTTTCGAGTTTGACTTTTTGACTATTACTGAGTTTCACAAACAATGATTCTTTTGACATATGAAAAAACAAACTCAATCCATTTTATTATATTATCATTTTCGGATTACCACCTGAAGTCAATTAATTAAACTCGATAAACATCAAACTCGGTAAACGTCATACACATCCGAATTTCAATTTAAACGAATGGTTAATCATGTCTAGGCTATTCATCACGTATTTTCACTTAATCTATGCATATTATCATCCTTGATGTGTAATTATTGACAAAAACTCGATGACACATAAACTCGGTAATCTTCAATATTACCGAGTTTAAACTCGATAATACATAAACATCAATTATCAATTTATAACGCTCACCCACTTACGTTTGAGGAAGAAAAATAGTATCAATCGTTGTAATGAACTCAAAATGATGTGTTATGATTTTCTTCTCAAACTCGGTAAATAGATTCGGTACTTATAAAAATTTATGATCGAAAATTATGCCCCTTTTATAGCCACCGAATTTTTTTTGAAAATTGACACATTTAGCCCCTGTGATTATCATTTTCGATTTGTTTTTCAATTTTCACAAACTCCCCCTTGAATAATGAATTTTTTCAAAAACTCCCCCTTGAAATAAAATCATGTAAAGTACTTAGTCCGAAAATGAAGATTTTTAAATAAAAACTCCCCCTTGAAACTATAACGGTTTTCAAATTCAGTCTTTGTGAGAGATCATTGTTTTTATTTTATTTCCAAAATGATGTATGTGAATGGAAAATTTTAAGAACTCCCCCTTAGATCATGATTCCGTATTTTCAATTTGAAAGTTTTTTATAAAAACTTGGAATCATGAATCTAATCATGTGATCTTGTTAAATTATGTTTTTTTTATAAAAAACTAGTAAGGATAGTTTGGAACAACCTAAAGATGTTAGGCCTAGTGCTCATACTAATCTCATATCTTCGGATACTGAGAAACTCCAGGTTGGACTGAAATCTCATTCTCAAACATCATCTCATCAAGTACAACACACCAAAGGTCTAGAGCAACGACTTTATCATTGTTAAAGCCAAACCTGCTCGGTTCAAAACAATAAATGAATTTCTTTCAGGAGTACATGGACGGTTAATATTTGTATGACATCTCAAAGAAAGATTTTTGTCAAGGAAGTCATTTGATACTCTTGCTGATCATCTCCAAGAAGTAATGGTCGAATCATTACCCACTATGGTTGATACGCACATTAAGGAGCAGGTGAAAAAGCAAGTTCCTGAGCAGGTTAGAGATCAAGTTCCAGTATATGTAGCGGAAGGGCTAATTATGGAAAGACAAAAGACTAAAGAAGAGATGGAATTGATGATTGCTAAAGCTATCTTACAAGAGCGTAGGAATATACAGGCTAAAATCTCCTCACAAATTCAGAAAGCAATTGACCATCACATTCCTTCTCAAGTTGATGCGTCAGTACGAAGTTATATGTCTGGTCACATCCTTCATGTTCACCCAGCTCAAACACAAACACTATATGTTTTTTCTAGAACAACAATATCAACTATATCTCTTTATGAAAGACAGTCCTCAATTGCAACAACAAGGACATAGCAATATGGCTTGCACTTCAGATGAAGTTTGAGAATCTTCAGGTACCACAAACTACATGTAGACCTTTTGCCGTTCGCCCAAGAGATCAGGACGATCCTCATGATGATGCTCATCCTGAGGGGGAGAATAGTGCAAAGCGGTAGAAGACATCTGAGTACGAAGTGTATGTGTCTGGAGAGTCATCATCTGGACAAGTCAATGAAGAGGAATGAGGTCCTTCTACTTTAGGTAATCAAGAGCAAGAAGATGATTATGATTTCTGGACTGATTCTTATGCTTCAGATGATGATGAAATACCAACAAAGCAAGTGTCACAAGATATTATGGAAGAAGTATCACTGACTATTGATGAAGCAAAGTTAAAGAAAATGGCAGATGAGATGCTGAGACAAAGATGTACTTCAGGAGATGAGCATTAATATCATATTGATCAGATGAAGAATTTCTTGCAAAGTGATATTGTTTAGGAAAGTAGAAAGGAAATTATTGTCTCTCTACATCCACGAAAGACCACACTCTCTTCAAGCTGTCAAGAGATCCGAAGTCCAGCACTATCTTTGATAAATCAAGACCTTTTGTATCTGAAGAAGGAGTTCAGGGCCTGAGAAAATCGTATTGTCACTTCATAAGTTTCTAGCAATCATCTTTAATGATGATGATATCGAAGAACACACTTCCATATGGGTGAATAAGTGTGTTAAGAAATTCAATCCTTATGCTCGATATGGTGTTGAACATTGGACCGAAATCCTCATGCAAAGTCTGTCTACTTCGGAACAAAAAGAGCCTGGGGGAACAAATGAAGATGTTTATTTAATCAAAGATCATTCAAGTTATCAGAATACTGGGATATTGGGTCATGATCACAAGTTTGTCACAGAGATTGGTGCTAGAAGAGATAATGTGTGAATTGTGTGATTACCAAAGCCTGATACAAGAAACTTCATTAAGAATGATATTGAGGATATGTATTTGCTGATTATGAATGGCAAGGTTCCTGACTATGCAGAAACAGGGTTGCTATGGTCTTTATCAGTATTCATCAGAAGTTCAGTGATATGGGAAAGAGTGCATGATTTTTAGCTTGGAATTGAAAGTTATCAACAGAAAGTTAATCTCACTGCACCAACAATGTCTTTCCTAGGAGTTGAAAAGCACAGAATGTTCCTCTATCTATCTTATGAGCCCATGCATGGAATCATATACAAGAATATCAAGAAAGAGAAATGGTGTGAGACATTCAGAGATTCATAAGTTTTGTGATGCAACGTTGAACAGAGTACTAGAATGATTAAAAAGTTACAATAATGATGTGAAGTATGGTTATGTAGAAAGAGAACTCACCAATGATGAAGTTGAGTATCTAAAATTGTTCCAAGAAGAGATTGAAGTTAGATTGATAGCATCGTATAAATCAAATTGAGAAGATGGGAGATGTTTGTGAATGGAAGACTACTTGGAACTGAAGCGAACGCCAAAATAATTGACCCTTGGGGGAGATTGTTAGGTTCATTAAAAAGTGTCGATTATGTGGGTTTTAGTTAATAGTCTTTCTTTTGTTTTAGTATTAAAAGTAGTTTGTAAATAAGGTGTATAATGCTAATAGAATGAAATTAGCATAAAATTACCAAGATTAGGGACTAGAAGTGAAAAATAAAGGAAGGGAATGCTCCTTCCTTCTCCTATAAATACCCCTCTAATCATCATTAGAGGGTGATGCTTTGTAATAAACATTTTCCCTTTTCCCTCTATTTATAACATTTGAAATTTGAATACTTTCCCTCCATTACTATTCTCTCTAAGCTTCCATGATTGATAATGTATGATTCAAGATAATAAGATCCTATCAAGTATATAAGGTAATATCAATAATAGTATAGGTACAGTATTCCGTAAGGATTTAGGAGATTATTTTATTACACAAAGTAAAATTCAAACCTTTTCCGAGTCGTATCCCGACGAAGCGTGAATTGAAAATCGGTTAAGTTCGTGATCGCGTGCTTTGAATGATTTCAAGGATTTTGATTTTGGATTCTAATTCTACTTATGGAAATGCAAAAAAACAATTAAAAGCAAGCAAACAACTAAGGCAAATAAGATTTAAACATAAAAACGACAACGGGAATCCTAAAACGCCACTAATTACCTAAATTATTAAAATTTAACCCTAAAAATTATTTTTTTTATTTTTTATAAGTCCTAAATGATATAAATTATTTTTAGAAAAGGTAATTATTTTTTTTGACTTTTATTTTATTTATTATGAATTAAAAACACTTTTAAACTAAATAAAATATTAAAAATAGTAAACAAATTTATGAAAATCCAGGAAAATTACTGAAAATACTTTAAGCTATAACTAATCTAAGAAAAATAAGAACTGGAAATAAGCTATGCTAATAAGCTGCTAAATAAGCATTGACAAGCTAATAAGCTAAACCTGAAAACAACCTTATAAAAGAAAACTGGCCCAAGGATCTTATGAAAAAGACCCAAGGGCGCAATGGTAAGAGTGTGTGTGTGTGTGTGTGTGAAGGCAAGGTCGCAGGTTCGAGTCCTGGCCCTTGCTTTTTGCTATTTTTTTGAATTTTTTAAGAAAAATCTAACAATAAGCTGACACTAACTAACTTTAATGAAGACACTTTTTTCAGAACCTAAGAATAAGCCAGAAATAAGCAATGCAAAGTCACATATTACTAAAAAGCCTTTTTTTAACACTAAGCCTAAACTGTTAGGCTTTTTAAAGACTTAATAAGCAAATGACAACTCAATAAGCTAAAGCATGCTTATTCCTATACCTAATAAGCACTTATGAACACAAATGAGCCAAAATAAGTAAGCCTGAGATGCTCTTAAAAAGCTGAAAACAAGGGACACTAAAGAGACTCTAGACAAGATTTTAAGCTCACGTTAAGACTCAATAAGATCATACAAAAAAACTAGGAAACCTAAAACAGATTGAAACTCATATAAGGAGAACATAATTAAGCAATTATTAAGGAAATTGGGTACAGAAATAAGCTAAACAAAAGTCTTAAAGAGATGACAGTCTAAGCTAATTTTTTTGGTTTTTTGACATTTAAGACCGATTTTTAACTTATATTTAAACACTTAATAAGCAAAACTAAATTTAGAAAACTAAAATAGATTAAAACAATAAATTAATTAACAAAATCAAACTAAACTTAAGCTGTTAAAACCACTAAATAAGCTAATATCCTAAGATGGATCAGTCTGCCCCTATCATACTTCGTTTGGCTTATTTTTAGACTTTTAGGCACTTTTTAGATAAAAATGAGGACAAATAAGCACTAGGTATAGCGGAAACCATAAACGATTAAAACTCTAATATTAATGGAGCTTTATTACAAATTTCAGACTTAATATCAATGCTTAATCAACTAAAATTACTATTTAAAATTAAGATTTGCACAGCTTGAGAATGACTTGACACTAGTCAGATTTTTGACCTAAAACTTAAAGGACAAGTGCATTCTTAACCCCAACTCAATCCACTGCATAACAAACATGAAATTGTTGGTGAATTCATAGGTTTATGTAAATCAATAGTAGGACCGCAAGATTTCTAAGTGTATGATTTAGCAACACATGCAAACATCATAAAAAGTGGTCACGTTTTCCTAAGCTCATGACACTGAGGCTCGACATGTATGAATGCAAAATATCGCCAATGAATGCCCGTGAATGATGTTCTAACCCAAAACATCCCGAATCCGACATGGTATACGTTCGTTCCCAGTGATAGCTAATCACCCGAACGGGGATCGTCAATCCCAAATAGATCTATCAATAACATTCGCGCTCACACAATGCAGTTCCCAACTACAACTATGCAACTAACAGTTCATGATAAAGGGCTCAATGGGTTATCGCTACTTAGGCAAACACGTAATCGTTGTAAAAATGTACACTTGCGTCCAATTTGTAAAACAAAGCATGTTCTCACCCCAAAAATGTAAATCATTTAAATAACATTAAAACATGGGGCTATGAACTCACCTTAGCAGGTAGTTCTCTGGATGATAATAAATATCCAAGTAAGCCGTGAATCACACCGTCAAGTACCTAAATAAGTACGGTCAAGTCTTAGTTTACACATTTAAGCTAACGACTCATTGTATAAAGTAAATTCCATTTTAAGTTTATATATACTGTTATTACTTGTGTGGTGGTGCACATGGTTATTGTATTTACAATATCTATGGTTCTCGAGAGACGCGAAAATCATTATTAATAAATATACTTATTTATTAACTTGTTAATTAGACCCGTTTAATGTCCGAATATCTTAATGTTCGACCAATTCGTTAAGTGTTTCATTAATTCATTTTTGTTCACAAATATACCCTTAGGTTTCTTATAAATACAAAACAGCCCCTGGGTTTATAAATATCCTTTATTTACATTTAAAACCCCCAAGTTTCATTAATTACACTTTTAGTCCCTAAACTTTACAAGTTTACATTTTTGGTCCTTATAAGTTTGAGACAGCCCCTAAGTTTTCAGAATTGACAAAAACAGTCCCTGGAGTTATCACAATTCGAAAACGACAATTTACTCCCTTAAGTTTCGAATTGTACATTTTTAGTCCCTCAATTTGCAAAAATTGCATTTTAGCTCCAAATAAAACTCAACAAGTGGCATTTCTTTTTGTTAAGTTCAATTAAGTTATAAAAGTTGTTTCGGCTTTTAAATAAGCTCATCGAGCTTATTTTTGGCTTAACGGGCCTTATTGGGCCCGTTAAGGTCCGTTTAGCGTTTTAAAGGTCCGTTATAGTTTTAACAAGTCTAAGGTTTCTCAATAAGCTCAGTGGGGCCTGATAAGCTGTAAATAAGCTTGGGGAGCTTATTGTAGCTTAATTTTGAGCTTATTGGGCCCGAAAGCCCAATAGTTCGCTCGGCAAACACCCTTAAGGGTTTATAGGCTTCACTAGTTCATTTTCAATTTACATTAAGCCCACATAATCTGTTTTCTTTTTCAGCTCATTCAAAATAAGCTAATAAGCTAATAAGCACTCTTATTGGGCCGGCTTGGGCCTGTTAAGGCCCGATAAGGGTTTTAAGGGTTTGGGCTTAATTCTTTCGGGTCCGTTAGCTTGTCTAGGCTTATT
The DNA here is from genome assembly GCA_026074375.1 of Tanacetum coccineum. NCBI lineage: Eukaryota > Viridiplantae > Streptophyta > Magnoliopsida > Asterales > Asteraceae > Tanacetum > Tanacetum coccineum. The sequence continues at coordinate 114,309 of BQNB010000039.1, forward strand.
ACAATTCCTATAAGCTGTCTAAGCTCACAGATAAGCCGCCAAAGCTTATTTGTGGCTTATAGGCCCTCGTTAGATACGGTAATGGGCCGTTAAGCCCATTTAGGGTTCGACTAGCTTTTCTAAGGCGTGTTAAGGTCCATGAGGGTCAATAAGGATGTAGGTCTCTTAATAAGCCAGAGTGAGCTTATTAATAAGCTGTAGGCCCGCCTAGGTGACTTATTGGGCCTGTTTGGGTATAAATGGCTCGTCTTGGCCCGTTAAGGTTTTTCTTTCTTTGTATGCTTATTAACCACGAACTAACTAAGTCCCTAATTCCTTAATAAGCTCGAATGAGCTTAATGATAAGCCGTGGTCTCCACTGTTGGGTCTGTGGGGTTCGGACATGGGCTATTCGGCCCAAACCGTGAGCACTTGTAGGTTTCGCAAGTCCAACGCGACTCATTGTTTCTCTTAGTTACTTACATAAGTCTCGAAAGCCCTAGTGACAGAATGTCGTGTATTTAACTCGTGTACGCGTCGGGTTCTACATGCAAGTGTTCATTAGAGTCGTATATGTATTTCCAAGCCACCTTATTTTATTTACAACGAAAGTTTACGTGGGGTTTTCTTATTTTTAATTGGTTTTCAAATCCTTGCTTGTTACTAGGTCACGTTACTTGGTCCCTTGCAAGCTTTAACACTACACAAGTCGTCATACGCAATGTCATTTGTGGATAACACGCATGTTATTTATTTAGCATGTGTGAAGTTTCTCTAGTGCGACATATATATGTCCATACGCGACATACAACCTAGAATACAAGGAAAGACACGTATAATACAATTGCCATAGGTTCGAATACGACTTACAAGAGTCCTAGTGTATGAATTTACGAGCTTTGGACGTGTAGAGTGCTACTCCAAACGCGTATACGATCGAAACAACTAACCCTTGGCTTCAAAGCCTTTGTAATTTCCTAACCTTAGCTCGAATAACCCTTGTGGAGATTTGTTGGTTTGAATGAAGTAAGTGAGTGTGTTCGTTTGTTGTTTGGGACCCGAATAAGTAGAGAAACAAAGGTAGAGAGTATATGTGTTTATGGTTCAAGTGATTGTGTTTTTAAGAGTGTAATATGGTGAGTTTGTGTTAGTATTTATAGGCAATAGGCTAGTTAACTCCTCTTGGTCCTTACTTAACTACAAACGAGCTCCATGAGGTGGTTTTTGGTGTTTCTAGTTACTCACTCATGGTTTTAGGCTAAACCACCCAAGTACCACTCTTAATGACTTGCATGATGTACAAGATTGAGTTAGATTAGGAAAATCTCAAAGATTTGTGCATATACATGCATATGCCGCGGTTAACCAAGGCAAGGGAGCCAAGCAAGTCATTGTCCATTGTGTATTAGCCCTTTAGGAGACCATTAGGACACTTATTAATTTCCTAGGATTAGTACTAGTACTTTGAGGATCCTTAGTTTGATTTTTGCTAGCTAGAAATCCACATGGGACAATTTGTTTATGGTAATAAACAAATTTTATTCGGCCTATTGACTTGTACACAAAATAATTATACAAATTTGGTGTTTACGGGTTAAAAGTAAGTATTGGTTTAAGTCTAGGTAAGTCTAAGTATTTCCGGGGTGTGTCCAAATGTATTTTATCGCGAAACATAACCCTTTTACGTGACCAACAGAAATAAAATACGCAAAGTACATAATTATCTTCTTAAAAATTATTTCTTACTTGGTTGATGTAAACCTTAATTTATTTGAAGACCGTTTACATTCATTGATTTTTTTACTCTACGCGATTTAGCTTAAAAGTAAATGTTAAGAGTAAACGCGTATCAGACTAAATTAAATAGTGATCATTAGTAGAGTCGTACAATGACACGAAAATGAGAAATGTTACAACTTCGAGGTGTGTTAAATCCTGCGAGCTGTGGATCATTGAAAAATTTAGATACATTCTCAGACCTAGTCTGTGCAATGGTGTCCCCTATGGTGTCTTGGCCCCTGGGACCACCACTTGAACTAGTTCCAATGGAACTTGGTTCATTAGGTGTTGCCTTGGATTAGGTCTTAGAGATGTTACCTCTGTCCTGCTCTACATCTAAGCCAGTAGCAGTAGTGGTAGCCCTTTCCAAACAATCATCCCTCTCCTCATAGACAGCCTCATTTGCTACATTCTCCATAGGAACACTAGAATGAGGAATCTCAGTGTCCTTTCTCTTGGGTTTCCTAGGCCTCTGTTTCCTTTGAGGTTGTGATGTTGATGGTAGAATAATGGTGGGTGTGTGATGGGGATCAGTTGGCATGTCTGAACCTTGACCTTGTTCCTGTTGAGCTTGCACCATCATAGTTGAGAACAAGGGTGTTACTCTACCAGAAAAGTCCTTTCCTTGCCTCTTCATATTAGCAAAAACCTTCTTTGTGTGAGATGGTGCAATATTAACTCTGTTGTGATTCATCATTCCTTCCAGTTGATTATCCAAAAATACTTGCACAAATATTGGATACATCAAGAATTTGCCAACACTATCTAAGTTTTTCACCATGCTTTCAAAAATATACTTGGAAAAGTTAAACTTTTGGTTTCTGGCTAAACATATAATTGCAGAGGCTATAGTGCTACTAAATTCATTTCATGCAGTAGTCTAAGCACTTAGGCATTGCAAAATAGTATGGATAAGAAATTTCCATTGGGGAGAGAAGAATGCCTTATAGAAAGTAAGCTTCTGTGAAAGTTTTTCATACCCCATGAGTGTAAGCTGTTCAAAAATTGTAGCATTTGGCAGACAATCAATACCATCAGCATCTTCCAATTGAAGATCTCTTCTTATAGTTGCTTCAGTTATGATGATCTTCTTTCTATCCACTAGGGCTTGTAACTACTGTTCCCCATTGACCGTTTTCACCTTGACAGAGGACCAGAATTGTTCAATACATGAAGTATATAGTGGGATTAACGGTTAAAGCATATCTTATTGAACTAGCATTCAGAAAATCAACAACTTGTTCAAACCCCTCACTTTCAGCGGGTTTAGCCAAAAACGCAACTAAATTATGAGTATCAGCAAACTGTAGGGTCGTCATTGTGTTGGGTTTTGATGATAAATGATGAAATTGAGTTAGGGTTTATGATTAGAGAGTATATGAAAGATTGAAATCGATTAAATGATTGAATGAAACCCTTAATCGAAGTATTTATGAAACTACCATCAACATCATTAACGTTCACCAGCAGTTGTAAGTTATGCCTAGCATCATTAACTTTCAACTAGCAGTAGTAAGTAACCCAACAGTAGTAACTCAGCAGTAAATTAAGCCTAGCAGCATTAACTTATAACCAGTAGTAGTAAGTTATGCCTAGCAGTATTAACTTTCCCTAGCATCAGTAAGTTTATTCCTAGCAGCATTAACTTTGAATCACCAACATTAACTCCAATTCCTTTCTAATCAGTTTTTCCATCATCAAATTAATATTTTAGCTTACAAAATCTCTCTGTCTGTTTTTGATTTCTCTCAATTCTTTTAGCTCACAATTCTCTCTGTCTGTTTTTGATTTCTCTCAATTCTTTTAGCTCACAATTCTCTCTGTCTGTTTTTGATTTCTCTTAATTCTTTTAACTCATAGTTCTCTGTCTGTTTTTGATTTCTCTCAATTCTTTTACTCACCAAATCACTCTATCTGTTTTGATCACACATCTCTCTTTCTGTTTTTCAACTCACAAATTCTCTCAATTCTTTTACTCACCAAATCAATCTGTATGTTTTTATCACACATCTCTCTTTCTGTTTTTAATCTCACAAATTCTCTCTATTCTTTTACCTCACCATTTTCTTAATCAGGACTTTAAAGATTGAGCATTCTAATACTGACAATCAGATATTGAAATCTACTTACATCAAATGCTTTTGTAAGCAAATCTGCAACATTCTTGTCAGTATGAATCGTGATCATCTGAATTAGCTTCTTTTCATTGGAATCTCTAATAAAGTGATGTCTAATCTCAATGTGCTTTGTTTTTAAATGAAAAATAGTGTTCTTAACTATGCATATTGTAACATTCGAGAATTTTCGAATTTTTGAATGACTATTTCAATCGTTGACTTTTAGTATCTGGCTTGACTTATAAGAACGACCATCTAAAGCACGTTTTCACAACTCGGACTCTAAAGCAATTTGATGTAAAACGACATTCCTGACAACTTTTTAGTTTTGACTGAGATCTGAAAACAGTCAGAAGGTGACTGAAACGTCCTCGCAAAATTTTGAGCACAGCGCGTGCCGACCCAAAATAATTAAATTTATATTTAATTATCATAATTTATTAAATAAAAATATTTAATAAATTAATTATAATGTTAATCGAAAACGTTTGCTAAAAACGCAATTATTGAAGTTAAAAATTATTTTTAAGGATAAAGTTTATCGGAAAAATATATAAATGAATAACAAACATTTTAAATAAATGTTATGAAACAAAGTCGTGTAAATACTCATTTTTATCAGAAAAATGATTCGAAAAACAATGGCGCAAGTTTCGCGCATTGAATCATTAGTTAAGTCGCCCAAACGAGTCTCGAACCGCATTTTATCAAAAGTATAATAAAAAGTTACACTTTTAACCCTCAACTATCATACACTTTATAATTCATTTTAAAAGTTTTAATATAAATAAAAATTTTATTACAATATTTCATTTCCAACTCAAATTTATACACACACACTCTAAATTCTCTCCCTCTTCCTCCCAAAGATCCGGCCACCGACTGCCACCGCCGGAAAAGTTTTTCGGCGACCATCTCCGGCCACCACCTAACTGCCGCCACTTCCGGTCATCTTCTCCGGCCAACATTCCGGCCACCACCACGTTGCCGCCGCCGGAAAACTTTTCCGGATGAGTTTTTCGGTGAACTCCAAAAATGCTCCTCGTGAGCCGATCTATCCAACCCACTACTTCACTCTCCTTCACGCGCCTCCATCACCACCACCCACCTCAGCCGCCGCTGCCATGCCACCCTACACCACCTCCACCATGCCACGCACCATAACACCACTGCCAACATATCACCATCGTCATCATTAACACAGCCACCACCCATTTGCGGTCTCCACCACCACCGACGCACCAACACCACCCCCCTCTCGTCGCCATCATCATTTCATCAGGAAGGGTGTTCGTTTCGTTGGGCCTTCGCAGCAACAAGGGTGCGTGTGGTTTTGTTATAAGTACCAAAGAGGGTGCGTTGGGTTTGTGATATCACAACAAGGAAGTTTGTTTCGGTGGTATAACATCACCACAAGGGTGTCGGGGTGGGGGTTCACAGCCGGGTACGGACGGGGGGGTTTTGGTTTGGGGTTTATAGTAAAGGGGTGTTTGTTGTTCGGTGACAGGAAAGCCGCAGGGGGAGGGGGTGTTCGTTTGTTCGGTGGCATCCGCCACCATAAGAGGATGTCGGGTTTGGGCTTATAACACCCGACGAGGGTGCATTTGGGTCGGGATGGCTGCGGGGACAGCCGGCACAGCGGGGACAGCCGGCCAGCCGGGGGGATGTTGGTCTTCGGTTGGCTGTCAAATCAGCCAGGGGGGTATGAGTTGTGTGGTTGGCTTATGTGCTAACACCCCCGGGGGGGGGGGTGTGCGTTGGGTTGGGGTTACAGCCAAGGGGGTGTTCGTGTAAGGTTATAGCAAAAAGGGGTTGTCGGAGTTGGGTTGCAACAACAAGGGAAGTTTGGTTTAGGTTTAAACAAGTTAAGGGCGTGTTTGGTTTAAGAGAGAGACCAACGATGGAGTGTTTGGTTTAGCGAAACAAAGAGGATACAACGAGGGTTCGTTTGGTTTATTTATATCAAAACGAACAAATGAAAACAACATAAGGTTTTAAATAAATATCAAAAAACCGGGATATATATTTATTGAGTGGTTTTAATTCGTTAATTAAATATAATATTTATAATTTTATCTATTTAGATATAATAATATACATTATATATTATATCTAGGAAAACGTGAGTGTTTGAAATATTTACACGTTGAAACAATTGCAACATATATTGAATATAGGAAACAAGTCAAGTTTTTGCAGAAAATGGAAATCGTTATATAAAAGGAGAATTCATGATGGAAATTTATTATAATTTTCTATATTTACGATCACTAAAACTCTATTTAAATTTCTAGAGACACGATAAAAGGAATTATGATATGTTCTAAGATATTAATTTTTAAACAAAAAAATGGAATTATACAATAAACCTGGACAACGAACGGGAAAACCTATTTTAGACCGCGAACTGTAGAGGGAAACGTATATAAGTTTTTAAAATATTAATTTTGTATTTTATAATTTTCAGCTAGAAGGTAACTCCATATATATTGTTAAAGTTTTACAAACGTCGTTTCATTTTGTGTTTAATTTTTAACTTAAAGCGTGTGTCTTACAAGGACTTTTAATAATGAATTGAGTTGGCGAAAAATAATTGGTTTAATGTATTTACTCTCACTTTTTATATAATACTGAAAGTATTATACAGTTCCATTAATCCCTTGGAGTTGTCTGTCTTTATTATATAATTCGCGGTTACGAGTTATACATGGTTGATTTTTATATGTATTATATATAGAATATATATTAACCACTTTGGGTATATTTTCAATTTATGTATTTAACAAACACCAATCCATTACAACGTTAATCTTAATTCTTTTTCTACGCGTCGCTGTTGAATTAACAATTCACGGGGATACCCAAACAATTATTATCCTAGGCTTAGTGAGACTTAGCCGTAAGTTAAGCTGCATCTTCTTGATTGAGCCGTTTCGTCTTCCGTTCGTATTGTGCATATTAGATGCCTATCTATCAATCGTTCTTCATCATCATATGTGAATTAGATGCCCACCTATCAATCGTTCTTCATCATCAAGGTGAGTTCATAGCCCCACGTTTTACTCGTTTTTACATATATTTTTGGGGTGAGAACATGCTTGTTTATAAAGCATTTTGTGGTTGATTATTACCTTTTGGTTTTTACAGTATCATTTTATATCTCGGCCGGGAGGAGATACAATACTTGGTTTAATTTTTGAACTAAAACACATACTATACTTTTATGATTACGGATTAGCTTAGGTTGCATGAACTGTAAATCACTTGGGTGGGGTTGAGCGCGGGAATGTTATGAAATGGATCTATTCGGGTATTGACCAAATCCCGTTCGGGTGTTTAGCAATCACTGTGCATAACGAACGTTAGAAAAAACATGTCGGATCACGATTGGTGAGTCTTCAGGGCCAACAATTACATACACATGAATATTTTCAGAAATGCCCAGGTGTTCTTGGAGGGGACACCTATGATGGGTACACATTATTTTCATATTGCACGAGGTTTGTTTTTGGAGGGGACACTATTATGGGTACACATTATTTTCATTATAACGCTGGGTGTTCTTAGAGGGAACTCCTCGATGGGTAACACCCTTACTGTGCTTGAATAAAGTGGATACATACAAGTCTAGTCACAGTTCATGAACTTTGAGTAATGGTAATCTCTAGGTTTATAACTCTTGATAGGTGACCATACATACTTTGGATATTGTGATCAACTTTGATACGTACACTTTGAGGACTATTTGGGGATAGATATGGTCTTGATTTTTTACAGCTAATTGATTTCTAAAAATTCATAGTACATTTTGACGGACGTTTTTAAGGATATTTAAAATGGCACACAATTTTTTTATGATATGTAGGGGAGACAGTAGTCACTAAACGTTTTTATATGTCACGGTAATGATACACTGGGCAGATACATTTATTGGAACTAATGTTTTATATTTACCGAAACCTCATGAACTCACCAACTTTAATGTTGTACCACTTTTAAAGCATGTTTTTATCAGGTGAATTTAAATGCTTGGATTTCCTGATGTGCAACTGGAGTCTAAAATTGACAACGGTTTCATTACTCTGGGGTTTCTACAGATGATCAAAACTCGTTTTGTGTTGCTTTCAAGCTTTTCATTGAGATGCAATTAATGGGACAAATTCCTATTTTGATTTCAGAAAATCACGAGATTGTTTTACAAAGACACAAGTTTTAAAGAGGTCGTTCTCCTTTGTATCTAGCGTGTGTATTATGATGTAGCACCCAATGTGGTATTTGCTGCGTTGTCTATTTTTGGGGTGTTACAATTGGTATCAGAGCATTGGCTATAGAGAATAGGTTGCATATTTTACCTAGGGACTATAGTCATTTTCACAAACTTTGGATCTCATTCAAAAACATTTTCAATCTGCCATACACGCTACTTGCTTATGTGCTTACATTTCGTGCTCGCGTTAAGTGCTTACGTGACATATCCATATTGTAATATATATACTTACATCTTTTGCGTATATCACAGTTCTAGTTAATAAGAGTTTATTTATATAAATTTCAGAGCATTTCTTTAGACATAGTAAGTTAAAACAATGGTCTCAATTATACCTCAGACACATTGTAAGTTTAACCAATTTGGTCTCAGTTATACCTCAGACATTGTAAGTTAATCAATGGTCTCAATTATAACTCAGACATTGTAAGTTAAACAATGGTCTCAATTATACCTCAGACATTGTGAGTTATACAATGGTCTCATTCTACTTCTTAGACATTGTGAGTTGCACAATGGTCTCACTTCGTTCGCAGACATTGTAAGTTAAACAATGGTCTTTAAGGACATTATATTTTTTTTATATATTAGTTTTATACAATATGTATTACAGCGGAAGATGTTAAATTTTTGTTTACTTGGAATTATGCATGAATTAAGGTATTACAGTCTTGTATGGGCGGGGGACTTGTAATATGAGGATTGATATGATAAGCTCTATGTTAACAAAGCCGTCACTGTTCTGTTTACATGGAGATTATGTATAAATCTAAGTATTACAAGTTTTGTATAGGCGAGACTTGTAATAGGAGGATTTATATGAAAATTGCTTATGTTGACTGGTTCATCGAGAGCTTTTACCTGGTTTACTCTAATCAGGGTATCATACCTGTCTGAACTCTAGGTCATATTTTGGGTAGTTTTATCCTGTCTCGAAAGACAGTTTGGTACACTGTCCCATACTCATTAGAGAACATTGGCATCCGTAATGTTATCCATCATCTGAAGTTTTGTGGGTACGAGTATTGCATCGGGGATGATTAAGTATGATGATTTATAATCGGTTGATTTGAAAGGATTGGGACGCCTTTCAGTTAAAATAACTAAATTATAAATATCCACGAACCAATAAGTTTATCATTTTTTACTTACATAAATTTGCGACGCTTCTTATTTAAATATGAAATATAAATGAGGGGGCTTATTTGGTATCGATATGCCCGAGTATGAACCTTGATATCAATAATCATCAGAATCCGTTATTAAAAGGGTTTAGTAGACACAATCGTGTGTGCAACTCAGGCAGAATCTTAAGGCCTCATTGGAACTACCATATCTCATTCTTAAGTATTTACTTTTGCCGTTTGTTAATCCTAGCATTCATGAACTGTTCGTTGGAACTAACAGACTTGTTACACACTTGAGCTAATGGAGCTGATTCATCGAACTAACGATTGAGTACCATAATCCGCCGTCTATCGCATAAGCTCTTCCGCGAGCTCCTCTCATTTATTGAACTTTATTCTGGGGATATTGTTTCTCGGAGGGTCCTCACCCTCTGCATCCCATCACCATTTGTCATAGTTATTGTCGTTATGGTTGCTGTGTTGGGTCCTGGAGTTTCGGTCCCAGATTGTACAAACTTATCAACTAAGTGATGAAACCCAACCAAGATCAATAGCATTATGTCGATTAGTTTTCAGTTGAATACTCATTGCCGATAAATAGTACACATATTTAAGTCATTGTACTAATTAGTATTGCCAATGTAAGTTGAGTACTTACTTCACATTAGCAACGTTGATGTGGATAATCGAACATTACAGATAGTAGAAACGAGACTCCGTCCTCGGACATTTAGAAACTTATACATACATACTCACGCGACTACACCTTCTTCTTGAGGTTTTCACTATAATGAGACTTTCCATATAACGCGGTTATACCAGGCATAAGATCTGTAATGATATATTTTGAGATACCCATTTTGATGGAATAATTTATCTGGACCAACCTTAGCCGAATTTTTTGGTAGACAGAAGTGTAGAAACACCGAATTTTGCTGAATAAAGTTATCAGCGTCTTGTTTAGAACGAGTTTATTAAACCTTAAGTCTTTCCTTGGTCACACAGTCGGATAACACGAATTTAATCTCGGGACGAGATTTCTTTAAGGGGTAGGTACTGTAACATCCGAGAATTTTCGAATTTTTGAATGACTATTTCAATCGTTGACTTTTAGTGTCTGGCTTGACTTATAAGAACGACCATCTAAAGCACATTTTCACAACTCGGACTCTAAGGCAATTTGATGTAAAACGACATTCTTGATAACTTTTTAGTTTTGACCGAGATCCGAAAACAATTAGAAGGTGACTGAAACGTCCTCGCAAAATTTGTAACGTTTGGTATCCGTTCTTTTTGCTAGAAGAAAGTGTAACATCCGGCAATTTTCGGAATTTTAGATGACTATTTTACCCTTTGACTTTTCGGGTCTGACTTGACTTTTTGACGTATAACCTTTTTAGTGTCTCATAGAAACGATTTTCGCGTAACCGGTAAATTTTCGGAACATATTTAAATAATAAATCATATTTATTATTATATATCTCTCATGTGCAAAGTTATTTTTAACTTATTTGACTTGAAAGCAGAAAAAATATATGTTATTCCTAAGTTGATGTATCAAAACGAGCAGCTAAATCACGTTTTCATTATTCGGACTCTAAAGTAATTTGATGTAAAACGACATTCCTGACAACTTTTCAGTTTTGCCCGACCCGGAAACAAGCAGAAAATGACTGAAATACCCTCGCAAAATTTTGAACACCACACACAACGCGTACCGACCCGGAGATAATTAAATCTCACTTTTATTAAATAAAAATATTTAATAAATTAAATTATCATGTATGCAAAAGCGTTTATTCAAACGTAGATGTTCAAGTTAAAGTTTTATTTTTCGGACAAAGTTTATCAGTAAAATACACAAATCATAATACGTTTTTAAATAAATTTTATAAAAACGTTTTATGAAACTAGACGATGTGAATACTCATTCTTATAGACACAAAATGAAAATTTGGAACGCAATGGCGCAATTTCGTGACTTAAATCTGACCGTTTATCTTGCTCAAACGAAAGTCCCGAACGATAAGTTATCAAAATACATTAAAACAGTTACACAATGACCCCTCTACTATTATTCACTTGACATTTTTCATAAAACTTTAAAGTATAAATAGACAATTAATAACATTACTCATTTATCTTTTTTAAAACCCACACACCACACTCTTATTTCTCGAAATCCGGCCAGCCACCTCTGCCGGCCAACCGCCGCCGGAAAACTTTTCCGGCGAGTTTTTCGGCCGAGTCCAAAAACGTTTCCCCATCACCCGGTCTATCCAACCTACCACCTCACTCTCCTTCACTCGCCGCCACGCACCACCCACTCACCGCCACTGCCACCGCCTCCACGCGCTGCCACCACCCCACAGACGCCACCACCACACCCACATCACCATCTCCACCGTCGCACCTCTTGCATCCCCACCACACGCCGCCGCGTGGTTATCAAACCCCCACCCTAGGGTGCGTTGGATGTTTCGTAAGCCACCAAGAGGGTGCGTTGGGTTTGACAAAACACCCCAAGGGTGCGTCGGGTTTAATGGCAGCAGGGGGCGCGTTTGGGTGGCAGCCACCCACATAGGGTGCGTGTGGTTTTATTATCACAAAAGGGTCCGTTTGGTTTTTGATTCGGCACTAGGGTCTTTTTTTGGCGTTTGAATATAAGAGCCACCACAAGGGTGGGTTCGGTCTGTTGGTTTCTCAGATAGCACCATAACTATGGGGTGCGTTGGGTTGTTAATTAACACAACTAGGGTGCGTTGGTCTAGTAGAAAAAGCGAATAGGGTTGTGTTTGGTTTAGGTTATATCAGCCGGCTGTGTAACCGCACAAGGGTGTGTTTGGTGTAGCAGAAAAACCATACAGGGGTGTTTGGTGTAGCAGAAAAACCATACAGGGGTGTTTAGTTGAGCAGGAAACCCAAATAGGGGTGTTTGGGACAGCAGGGATGTTTGGTTCGTGGGTCAGCACCACAGCGGGTGCGTTTGGTTTTGGCTTGAGCACCGAATGGGTGCGTTTGGTTTGTGGTAAACGCCAACACAAGGGTGTTTTGAAAGCCCACATAGGGCGTGTTTCGTTCATCGTTTAAAAGTGTGTTTGACTTTATTTATTTCATTTAGTATTTAAATATCGTCTAGATAAATATTGAAACACGAATATATTTTGCAACCTAGATTGGTTGATTGAAAAGTGGAAAACATTGAGTTTTGTAGAAATGGGAAATGTCACATAAACAAAAAGGTCATTGTGAAATTTCTAAAATGTATATACTTATTTTTTTAGATACAACTCCTATCGTCTTTGAAGGACGATAAATGGACTAAGTTATAATTTAAAGATGTTTTAAATTATAATTTCACAATAACTCGACAACAAACAAAATACTAATTTATAAAATGTTATTTTATAAATCCCGGCTAGAAAATAAAGTCATAACTTTGGTACGGACTTTAGAAACATTGTTTACTTAATTGGTAACTTTAAAACATACGATTTCGTTTATGCAAGAACTTCTATTTATTTAATAAATTGGCGATCTCCGAAAACATGTCAAACCATTTGGTTTAATTATTTACTCACACTTATTATATAATACTTGCACGGTATAGTATACTTCAAATCAATCTTTTGATTTCTGGTCGTTATTATATAATTCGTTGTATGAATTATATAATTGTTCATCTTTCAAGGTAATATATATGGAATATATTACATACTTTGTTATATAATTCACCATATGAATTATATACTTTTGAGTTATTTTACCAAACCAACCACCAAACCAAACTGCCACTCGGAACCTAAATCTTTTATCAACGGGTCGCGTTGATGTAATCATCCATTGGGTAACTAAATTCATTATCCTAAACTAGTGGGATTTAACCGTTAAGATAAACGGCAACTTCTCGGATCAAGCCGTTTCGTCTTCCGTTGTGTTGTGCATATTAGATGCCTATCTGTCAATCGTTCTGCAACATCAAGGTGAGTTCATAGCCCCATGTTTTACTGGTTTTACATATATTTTTGGGGTGAGAACATGCTTGTTTATAAATGCATTTACGTGGTTGATTACCTGTTTGGTTTACATACTCATTTATATATCTCGCGAGGAGATACAATACTTGGTTTAATTTTTGAACGTAAACGCATACTATACTTTTATGATTACGGATTAGCTTAGGTTGCATGAACTGTAAATCACTTGGAGGGTGAGCGCGAATGTTATGAAATAGATCTATTTGGGATTGACAATCCCCGTTCGGGTGACTAGCTATCACTGGGAACGAACGTTATACCATGTCGGATTACGATTGGATTGGCGCCTGCGGGGCCAACAATCATTACTGCCCGGGTGTTCTTGGAGGGAACACCCATGATGGGTACATATTATTTTTCATTAATGCCCGGGTGTTCTTGGAGGGAACACCTACGATGGGTACACTCTTACTGTGCCTTGAATAAAGTGGCATACATACAAGTCTACGTCACAGTTCATGAACTTAGAGTAATGGTAATCATGGTTTTATACACACTTGAATAAAGTGGCAATACATACTTTGGATATTTGTGATCCAACTTTGATACGTACATTTTGGGACTATTTGGGGATAGAAATGGTCTTGCATATTTTACAGCTAATTGATTTCTAAAAATCATACATACATTTTGGAAGGACATTTAAGGATTTAAATGGTCACACAATTATTTTATGATACTGTAGGGAGACAGTAGTCACTAAACGTTTTTATATGACACTGTAATGATACAGTGGGCAGATACATTTATTGGAACTAACGTTTATATTTACAGAAACCTATGAACTCACCAACTTTAATGTTGACACTTTTAAGCATGTTTTTCTCAGGTGAATTAGATGCTTGGATTATCTGATGTGCATTGGAGTCTAAATTGACAAGATTTCATACTTGGGTTTCTACAAATGATCAAAACTCGTTGTGTTGCTTTCAAGCTTTTCATTGTGATGCAATTATGGGACAACTATTATTTTGATTTTAGAAAATCAACGAGATTGTTTTACAAACGACACATTTAGAGGTCGTTCTCTTGTATCTAGCGCTGTGTATTATGAAGTAGCACCCCAAGTGGTATTCCGCTGCGTTGTCATATTTTTTGGGGGTTGATACAGATTGTATCAGACATTGAGGCTATAGAGAACTAGTTCAATTTTACCCTAGACTATAGTCGTTTTCACAAACATTGCATCACATCAAACATTTTCAAAGTGCATACACGCTACTTGCTTATGTGCTTACATTACGTGCTGCATTAAGTGCTTACGTGACATACATATATGTAATATATATGCTTACATCTTTTGCGTATATCGCACGTTTATTTATATAAGAGTTATTTATATAAATATCAGAGCATTTCTTTAGACATTGTAAGTTAAACAATGGTCTCAATTATACCTCAGACATTGTAAGTTAAACAATGGTCTCAGTTATACCTCAGACATTGTAAGTTAAACAATGGTCTCAATTATACCTCAGACATTGTAAGTTAAACAATGGTCTCAATTATACCTCAGACATTGTGAGTTATACAATGGTCTCATTCTACTTCTTAGACATTGTGAGTTGCACAATGGTCTCATTTCGTTCTCAGACATTGTAAGTTAAACAATAGTCTTTAAGGACATTATATTTTTATATATATAGTTTTATACAATATCGTATTACGCGAAGACTGTTAAAATTTTTGTTTACATGGAATTATGCATGAATCTAAGTATTACAAGTCTTGTATGGGCGGGACTTGTAATATGAGGATTGATATGATAATTGCTATGTTAACAAAGCCCGTCACAGTTCTGTTTACATGGGATTATGTATAAATCTAAGTATTACAAGTCTTGTATGGGCGGGACTTGTAATAGGAGGATCTATAGTATAATTTTGCTATGATATGACCTGGTACATCGAGCCTTTTACCTGGTTTTACTCTAACCAGGTACTTCAACATTCCCTATCATGAACACTAGGTCGATATTTTTGGGTAGTTTTACTCCCTGTCTCCGAAGACGAGTTTGGAACACTCGTCCCATACTCATTAGAGAACATGCATCGTAATGTCCGTTTCCCATCATCTTGAGGTTTATTGGTTACTCGTAATGCATCGGAATCTAAGTATGGGGGGGGGGGGGGGGGGGGGGGGGGGGGGGGGGGGGGGGTGGTGGTGGGGGGGGGGGGGGGGGGGGGGGGGGATGATTTTATCATATTTATTTGAAAGATTGGACGCCTTTTCAGTTAAATAAATAAATTATAAATCACCGAACCATAAGTTTATCATTTCTTACTTACATAAATTTGGACGCTTCTTTATGTAAATAAGAAATTATAAATGAGTGGGCTTAATGGTATCCGATATGACACGAGTATGAACCTGAAATCGATAATCATCAGAATCCGTTAAAAGGGTCTAGAGACACAATCGTGTCTTGCCACTCAGCAGAATCTTAAGGCCTCACTTGGAACTACCTTATCTCATTCTTAAGTTATTACTTTTGCCGTTGCTAATCCTCGCAATCATGAACTGTTCGTGGAACTAACAGACTTGTTACACACTTGAGCTAATGGAGCTGATTCATCGAACTAACGACTGAGTACCATAATCCGCCGTCTATCGCATAAGCTCTTCCGCGAGCTCCTCTCATTTATTGAACTTTATTCTGGGGATATTGTTTCTCGGAGGGTCCTCACCCTCTGCATCCCATCACCATTTGTCATAGTTATTGTCGTTATGGTTGCTGTTGTTGGGTCCTGGAGTGGTCCCAGATTGTACAAACTTTATCAACTAAGTGATGAAACCCAAACAAGATAAGCATATGTCGATATAGTATTCAGTTGAATTACTCATTGCCGACAAATAGTACACCAATTTAAGTCATGGTACTAATTAGTACTGCCAAGTAAGTTGAGTACTTACATCCATAAGCCACGTTGATGTGGATAATCGAACATTACAGATAGTAGAAACGAGACTCCGTCCTCGGACATTTAGAAACTTATACATACATACTCGACCACTACACTTCTCTTGATGGTTTTCAGCTATAATGAGACTTTCCATATAACGCGGTTATACCAGGCATAAGATCTGTAATGAAATAATTTGAGATACCCATTTTGTGGATTAAATATCCGAAAACCAAGACAAATCTAGCCAAAATTTTTGGTAGACTGAGAAGTGTAGAAACACCGAATTTTGCTGAATAAAGTTATCAGCGTCTTGTTTAGAACGAGTTTATTAAACCTTAAGTCTTTCCTTGGTCACACAGTCGGATAACACGAATTTAATCTCGGGACGAGATTTCTTTAAGGGGTAGGTACTGTAACATCCGAGAATTTTCGAATTTTTGAATGACTATTTCAATCGTTGACTTTTAGTGTCTGGCTTGACTTATAAGAACGACCATCTAAAGCACGTTTTCACAACTCGGACTCTAAAGCAATTTGATGTAAAACGACAATCTGACACATTTTAGATTGACCGCGATTCCGAAAACAGTTAGAAGTGTAACAGAAACGTCTCAGCAAAATTTTGAGCACAGCGCGTGCCGACCCAAAATAATTAAATTTATATTTAATTATCATAATTTATTAAATAAAAATATTTAATAAATTAATTATATTGTTAATCGAAAACGTTTGCTAAAAACACAATTATTGAAGTTAAAATTTATTTTTACGGATAAAGTTTATCGGAAAAATATATAAATGAATAACAAACATTTTAAATAAATGTTATGAAACAATTATGAAACAAAGTCGTGTAAATACTCAATTTTATTAGAAAAATGATTCGAAAAACAATGGCGCAAGTTTCGCGCGTTGAATCATTAGTTAAGTCGCCCAAACGAGTTTCGAACCGCATTTTATTAAAAGTATAATAAAAAGTTACAATTTTAACCCTCAACTATCATACACTTTATAATTCATTTTAAAAGTTTTAATATAAATAAATTTTTTATTACAATATTTCATTTCCAACTCAAAATTATACACACACTCTCTAAATTCTCTCCCTCTTCCTCCCAAAGATCCGGCCACCGACTGCCACCGCCGGAAAAGTTTTCCGGCGACCATCTCCGGCCACCACCCAACTGCCGCCACTTCCGGTCATCTTCTCCGGCCAACATTCCGGTGGCATGATACGACACTTGGATGCAACTAAGAAGTTTTGTTGGATCGATTTACTGAATAGATCTTAACCTTCAGCTTGCAAAGAGTTTGCTCCTTTAGATAATTCTAAAGTAACAATAATGAAACACTTAGTAAACACTATAGATTATGCGGAATCTAATCAATAATGCTAAGAAGAACAATATTAAATATCACAAAAGAACTTTTATATTAAACTTTGAATCTGCCTAGGTTACAGATTACAAACTATGATTACTATTTGATCTCTATGATCTTGTGTAGAACTATATCTACTAACTATGCCTAGGGTTCCTTTTATAGACTAAGGAAACCCTAATGGGCTTTACAAAACGCGTATAAAGATAATGCATATCCTTTCTTAAGATATCTCATGCATATCTTTAACTCTAAATAACTTCTGCGTAAGTAGACTTAAGTATTACATAAGCAATATTAACTATTTAACACTACCAGTACTAACTATAATAATCCTTCTACCAGTACTAACTATGTAACTAGAAGAACTAACTATAATACACTAACAGAATTAAGTCTGTTATACAAAATTCCTAACACTAGTAGTTCAGGAAAAGGTTATAAGGACCAATCCTAAGACCAAGGTTGATGCAATTGCGTGGTGGATTGATTCTGATGCCACAACTTATGTTTGTAAAGATCGTTACTGGTTTAAGACATATGAACCGGTG
>BQNB010000039.1:132688-244972 GCA_026074375.1 Tanacetum coccineum
ACGATTATCGTGTTGAAGTTTGAAGATTAGTGTATTGAAGACCCTTCCCCGTGAAGTTATCGTTTTTGTGAATATAAATTTTACATTTCTTTATTTTCTTTTATAAAAAAAACATAAAAAATACAAAAAAATATTTTATTTTTCTTGATTTATTTTTGTAGATTTATTAAAATACCAACAATACTTTTCCTAAAGTATTGTAGATTTATTTTTGTCAATTGTTTAATCGGCTCACCTTTAGATTAACAAACTATAAGAGAGGTATAAGGAGGGTTGATCCTACGAACTTCGACCCAAAAGGAGAAGGTTTTTAAAACGCTTTGCGCTTACCCGCTCATCCGCCTCTTTGTGCGTTATCTAGAGAGCTACTGTGAACTTTTGAATATCGGTTTACAAAAATATTTTTCTTTTAAATTTATTTTGTTTAGTGCATGCGCACTCGCTCTTCTTCGAATCTAGTTGGTGAAACTTCTACGAATCTGAAACGTCATAATCTTAGACGTTCCAAGCAATTAGTCAAACCGTTTTCTCTTGAAGAAAATCCCGTAGTTACGATGGCCGATCAACGTACTATGGAGCAATTACTCCAAGCACCCACCGAGGGTTACGGAGATGCTATTGTTAATCCCGCTATTCTTGCGGAGAATTTTGGGCTTAAACATGGACTTCTAAATCTTGTAACTTCAAAACAATTTTACGGATTTGAGAAAGAAGATCCTCATGCTCACATTCGTTGGTTTAACAAGATTACTTCCACAATTAAGTATAGAGATGTGCCTAATTCGTCGATTAAGCTTATGATTTTTCCCTTTTCTATCGAGGGGGCAGCCCGGATTTGGCTCAAAAAAGAACCCCCTCGTTCTATTCTTACATAGGAAGATCTTGTTTTCAAGTTTATTAACCAATTCTTTCCTCCTTAAAAAACGACAAATCTCCGGAATGAGATTACGAATTTTCAGCAACGTTTTGATGAATCATTTTGTGAGGCATGAGAACGTTTCAAGGATCTCCTTCGTGCATGCCCACATCACGATTTTACAAAATTGCATCAACTTGATACGTTTTACAATGCTTTAACCCCAACCGATCAAGAGTCATTGAATGTCGCCGCCGGTGGTAATCTTTTGACTAAAACTCCTCGAGATATGTTGACAATTATTGAAAACAAATTGAAAGTTCGCAACTCACAAAACAAAACGGTTGTTACAAAAGGGAGTACGAATGCTCCTTCTTCTTCTTCTACCCCTCAATTTCTCGAGATTGCCGCTCTTGCTGACGCCGTTAAGGCTTTGGTTCTTCAGAAATCTTCTCCTCAAGCTTCCGTGAAAGCTGTTGAAGAAATTTGTGTTGCATGTGGTGGCCCACATCCTTACTACCAATGTTTGGCCACCGATGGCAACGTTTTTCTAGAATTTCAAGATAATATTCAAAGATACGTTTCAGCAGCCGTAGTGAACTATAATCAAGGAAATACCGGTTACCGTCCTCAAAGTGTTGCTAACCAAATTCGACCACCGGGTTTTGCTCAACCGAATGTGCAAAATAATCAAAACCGGTTCAATCAAGGTTACAATCAAAACAGAGGAAATAATCAAGGAAACCAGATTTACCAAGCTCTGGTGCAACAAACTCAAGTTGCTCCTTCGAATGAATTGTCATGTACACAAGAAGATGATGATACCTATTATAAGAAAGCTAAAGTAAAATCAAAATTAATAAAGTGAAAATGAATTTGGGAATGGAAAGCAACTTCTCATACAACTTCAATGTCAAATCAAACAAATGAGCTTAAGAATATGATGGCTAGTTTTTTCCAAATGAATACCGCTTCTTCTTCGGGTACGGGACCACTTCCTAGAAAGACCATTGCTAACCCAAGAGGTGACATGAAAGCAATCATCGCCCAAAGGGGTGTTTCTTATGATGGACCTCCATACCTTTCTCTTCTTCTTCTTACCAGGTGGTGGAAACGGGGAACCCGAGGTGACAAAGGATACGGTGCAACTGAGTACCGAAAACATCCAACCTCCGGTAGTCCAAACTCAAGTTCTAATTGATGAGCCCGTTGTTGCTCCTAAACCTAAGCCGACTATACCTTATCCTTCAAGGGTTAACAAACGAAAGCTCCGTGAAAAAGACGATAAGCTAGCTTTGAAATTTCTTGTAATTTTAAGGAAACTTCATTTCGAACTTAGTTTCGTGGATGCTCTTCTTCACATGCCTAAGTTTGCTACAATGTTTAATTGTCTCCTTAACAACAAGGAGAAATTGTTTGACTTAGCCACAACTTCAGTGAATGAAAATTGTTCGGCGGTTATCCTAAAAAAGTTACCCAAAAAACTTGGAGACCCTGACAAGTTTTTGATTCCATGTGATTTTCTGGAGTTAGTTGAATGCTTAGCCTTGGCCGATCTTGGTGAAAGCATCAACTTGATGCCTCTCTCTATATGGTAAAAGCTTTCCCTCCCCGAACTTATTCCTACACAAATGATTCTTGAGCTTGCGGACCGATCAACCACTCGATCGGCCGGCATTGCCGAAGACGTTTTCGTAAAAGTAGGAAAGTTTCATTTTCCGACTAACTTCGTAGTCGTTGATTATGTTGTCGATCCTCGGGTTCCCTTAATTCGCAGGAGACCCTTTTTGAGGACCGGGTGAACTTTGATCGATGTTTATGGTGAAGAATTAACTCTCTGAGTTGATGATGACGCCATAACATTTAAAGTTGGTCAAACTTCGAAATTCTCCTACAATGATGCTGAATCAATTAATCGAATCGATGTCATCGACGTAGCTTGTGAGGAGTATGTTCAAGAAGTGCTCGGATTCTCGTAAATTTCTAATAGTGGCAATCCCACTCCAATTTCAAACCCCATTATTGCTCTCTCTTCCACCTCTCTCACTTCTTTTGAGGGAGGTGACTTCATTTTGGAAGAGATCGAGGCTTGCCTTACAAAAATATCAATTCTACCGGGAATTGATGATACCAATTTTGACCCGGAGGGAGACATTCTTCGTATTGAGAAGTTACTAAATGATGATCCATCATCTCCTCTCCCTCTAAAAGAACTTAATCATGAAGAACTTAAAACAGTTGAGTCTTCTATTGATGATCCTTCTGAGCTTGAGCTCAAGGATTTACCTTCTCATCTTGAGTATGGCAATTTTTGGAGGGTACCGATAAACTACCGTATAATTGCTAAAAAACTTAAAAGATGATGAGGAAGGTCACCGACTTCTAAAGTTTTAGTCACACAAGCATGCATCAACTGGAAAAATTCTAATATAAAGGGCATTGACCCTCAATTTTGTACTCACAAAATAGATTGGAAGACTGACTCTAAACCGGCAATCATAATCAACAGACAGGGTGACCCAAAAATTCATGACGGATATCAAAAAGGAAGTTATCATACGCTTGATGCCGGAATAGATTGTACCCTATTTCGATGCCCGTGGGTGAGCACGTTCATTATGTGCCTAAGAAGGGTGGAATGGCCGTCTTGAAACGAAGATAAATGAGTTAATACCAACTAGGTTGGTCTCGGGTGCGTATTTGTATTGACTACCGAATGTTAACTACGGCGCTCGTAAAGGACCACTTCCTCTCCCGTTTATGACCAAATGCTTGAACGATATAGCCGAAAATGAATTTAATGCTTTTTTAGATGATTTTCTGGATATTTGCAAATTCTCATTAACCCGCATGACAAGAGAAGACCATTCACTTGCCCTATGGGAACGTTTGCCTACCGACGCATGCCTTTCGGATTGTGTAATGCTCTCGGGCATTTCCAAAGGTGCAAGCGGCCATTTACCCGACATTGACTCCGAGGAAAACAAGGGGGTCATCATGGACGATTCTCGGTCTACGGGGATTCTTTCTCATCACGCCTCTCCCATTTAAACAAAATGCTAAAATGGTATAAAGACACTAATTTAGTTCTAAATTAGGAGAAATGCCATTTTATGGTAAAAGAATGCATTGTTCTAAGACATAAGATTTCAAAGTCCGGGATTGAGGGCGAAAGCTAAAAAGTCAATGTTATAGCTAAAACTCCTCATCGACTTCCGTTAAAGGCTTCAAAGTGGTTTAGGTCACGCGGTTTTATTCGTTGATTTATTCAAGATGTATTTCTAATTCGCCCAGCCGATGACCATCTTCTAGGAAAAAGGGAAACCCGTTTTGTTTTTCCGAAAGAATGTATTGAATCATTTAATACTCTTAAGAAGAAGTTAACCGAAGCTCCGATATTAGTTGCCCCCGATTGGGACTTGCCCTTTGAAATTATGTGTGATGCTAATGACTTTGCAGTTGGTGCAGTCCTGGGGCAACGTAAAACCATACATTTTCAGCCTATACACTATGCAAGTAAGACCATGACGGATGCTCAAGCACATTACACTACGACAGAAAAGAATATTAGCCGTAGTGTATGCTTTTGAGAAATTTCGGCCTTACTTAGTCTTATCAAAGACCATAGTGTATACAGACCACTCGGCTCTCAAATATCTTCTTGCCAAACAAGACGCTAAGCCGAGATTGCTCCGGTAGATTCTCCTACTCTAAGAGTTTAATGTCACTATTCATGATAAAAAAGGAAGCAGAGAATTTTGCGGGACCACCTTGTCAAAACAGAAAATCCATCAAAGTGAGCTTGAGAAAAAAGGAAAAATTACGAATCATTCCTCTCGAGACACTTGGGATGGTAACTTTTTGTGGTGATTAAAACACCCCATGGTTTGCCGACATTGCAAACTACCATGCGGGGAATTTTATTGTGAAAGGGATGTCGTCCAGCAAAAGAAAAAAAATCTTCCAAAGATGTGAAGGCATTATTTTTGGGAGACCCCTTATTTGTTTTTAGAATTTATGCGATCAAATGTTAGACAGTGCGTTTACGGCCAAGAAGCCGTTGATATCCTCACGGCTTTACATAATGGACCCACCGGGGGACATCAAGTGCCAACTACACCGCTAAAAAAGTCTTTGATTTCGGTTTTTATTGGCCTATATTTTACGAGATGCCCATGACTTGTCACTCGATTGTGAAGATTGTCAACGTCAGGAAAAAATTTTGCAAAGTGTGAATGCTCAAAATGCAATTCAGTTTGCGAGATTTTTGACGTATGGGGCATCGATTTTATGGGCCGTTCCCGTCTTCTCGAGGGAACAAGTACATTCTCGTGGCCGTAGACTACTTGTCTAAATGGGTTAAAGCGAAAGCGCTCCCCACTAATGATGCCCGAGTTGTCGTGAAATTCTTGAAATCTCTCTTTGCCCGATTTGGAACTCCTCGTGCTATTATCAGTGATTGCGGTACTCATTTTTGCAATGACCAATTTGCAAAGGTCATGCTTAAATATAGGGTCATCCACAAACAAGTGGAAGTTTCAAATCGTGGTTTAAAACGTATCTTGGAAAGGACCGTAGGTGAAAACTGTGCTTCATGGTCCGATAAGTTAGATGATGCATATGGGCCTTCCATACCGCTTTCAAAACACCCATCGGGTGCACTCCTTACAAGCTTGTGTACGGAAAGGCTTGTCATCTACCTATCGAGCTTGAGCACAAGGCCTATTAGGCCTTGAAACATTGTAATTTTGATCTTAAGGACGGCGGTAGATCACGAACGTTTAAAAGAAATGAATTAGATGAATTCGTGATCAAACCTACGAGAACTCTTTAATCTACAAAGAGAAACACAAGAGATTCATGACTCCAAGAATCAAGCACCGCGCTTTCAAAATGTGAACGAGCACTTTCTTCAATTCACGATTAAAGATTTTCTCGGGTAAGCTAAAACCGTATGGACGGTCGTTCACCGTATACCCCCCCCCCCCCCCCCCCCCCCCCCCCCCCCAAAAATAAAAAAAAATATTCCCCCCCCCCCCCCCACCCCTTTGTCCAGTGATTGACACTTTGCTTCCATTTTCATCCGAAAATGAGAACAAAGTTTTCAATTATGGTATTCTTGCTTCTAATGAGGAGAAATCTCCTCATCTCTTATCTCATTGGGGCTTTAAAGCTTTCCAGATCATTTCTAATTTTTCTGAAAGCCCGATGGTGATTTATGGAGGGGACAGTCCTATCTTGGATGTTCCATTTCTCCATTTCTATCCTCCTTGACTAGCTCAAGTATGGGGGATCGAGTCAAGCTTAGTGACTCATTAATAAACAAGCGCTTCGTGGGTGGCAACCCATGCTTATCCTAATATAATTATAGTAGTAGTAATAAATAAGTGTAACGTGAGGAGGTTCGCCTCTTCCTTTCTCGTGTTTCGTGGTTTGTGTTGTATGTCCAGGATTGTCCCGGATTATGAAGACTCTCGTGCTCGTGGTTTTGTCCTTCGTTCACTCGAGCTTCAATCCTTAGCATGATTATGGGAATCCAATATCCTAAATCTTATCGACTAACGTTTATCTTTGAGCATACGTAATAAACGACTTTAGATTTACGTAGAGACCTTTCCTAAAACATTGAGGACAATGTCTAGTTCTAGTATGGGGGATCTATCGATTTGATTATGCATGCAGTCATTGTTTTCACGTAATCCCGTTTTTATCACCAAAATACCAAAAATAAAAAAAATAAAAAAAATTTCAAAAATAAAATCAGTGTTTTGTCACAATGTTTGACTTTTCTGCTGGGTAGAATAAGAATAAATTTTGACTCGATCGAGCGTGTTGAGCTCTTAGCTTTATCCCTTAACCTTTATAAACTTGTCTAAGCTAGTTTATTTGACTAAGCATTCGCGGATCTTTTTATTAAAGATTTTAAATTTGCGAAGAACGAGAAATGATAGTGTTAAATATAAGTTTGATGCTAAACAAGGATTATTTGGAAATCTTAAGAGCTCATAAGTGTAATTTGTGGCTTTTTCTCCCATAAGCTCCTAACTTGACTAATAATAAGTGCTATTTTCGAAAATTAAACTTAAATCAACAATTTTTGAATTTGAAGCTTTGTTAATGTAATCGATAATATTAATTTATTTAGTCTTTGTTCAGCTAGATACTAAAATTTTCTAAAAATAATTTTTCTCTATATCGTGGTAATATAAAGTGCAAAAAAAATGATGAAAAATGAGGTAGTAATAATAATAATAAAAACTGTGGGCTAATAAAAGTTTATTGCATCTTGTCGGCTCACAACTGATGTTGCAGTCTTCTAAATAAGGCCCATAGTAATTATCCGAGACTGATAAAAGTTTACTGCATATTGCCGCTCACAACCGATGTTGCAGCCTTCTAAAAGGCGTAGGATTCCTTATTTTTAAAAGATGCAAATTATATTAAGTGTAATAATGCGATTTAATAAATTATATGGGATAAATCTCTTTTCCTTAAATTTAAATATGTTGTTGAACTAAACTAATGTCGTTTTTTATCACAATTGTTTATTTAACGTGAAGCTAAGAGTTTTTTTGAAACCGAATGCCCCGTGAGTTCCGATACTATTCCTATGGGGAATCAAAGCCTGGTCACCTAAGCCAGTCTCGGACTGGGATGTGCCTCGACCGAAAGTCGCGTACGATGAAGATCTCGCCTTGTCAAAATCCATAATCTTGGGTATTAGTACGAGAAGCATAAAAATATTATAATTTCGTAAAAAAAGGATTAACCTGGGTTGAATACGAAATAGCACATTCACCTAAGATATAATAATTGTCGTGAGTGAAAAGTTCACAAGTTACAAGTATGAGTAGTGTTAGCATCTTAACTTATATTTAACGGTGATTTTATTTTTTTGAGCTTGGTTTGGGACAAGTAAAA
This sequence comes from Tanacetum coccineum, assembly GCA_026074375.1. Classification (NCBI taxonomy): domain Eukaryota; kingdom Viridiplantae; phylum Streptophyta; class Magnoliopsida; order Asterales; family Asteraceae; genus Tanacetum; species Tanacetum coccineum. The sequence goes on from BQNB010000039.1 coordinate 140,466, forward strand.
AATCAGGGACGATGAATTTATCCTTTTTGGGCATTTTAGGATTAAAATGCGTCTTGTCTGAGACCATAAGTTATTGAAAATAACGAAAGTCCATACATTCTAGTTAGTTGCTTAAAAAGAAAAGTATAAAAAAATGAGAAAAAGAAAAAATACAAAAATATGTGTGGTAATAAGTGTAAATATTAGTCAAAACGGGGCTTTTCAAAGCCACAAATTTTTTAATTCCCTTCGATGAACACTTAACTATTTTTCGAGGTAATTAGTCCGAGGGAATGAGATTTTTTGTGTTATCTAAGTGTTTACTAAATGGCAAATGCGTGAGGACCAGACACAATAGTGTTAAGATAGAGGGATTTTTTTGGTAGTTTTAATTACACATACCTTTTACCTATAAAAACAAGCCTAAATGACCAAAAACGGACATAAAATGCCAAATATATGCTTGTTTTGCTATTTATGATGTGCAGGTAACGGATATTCACTAAAGGACAAAAAAACAAAGCCAAAACCGAGCTCGAGAATGGAAAGAGCGTGAAAAGTCAAAGTCAAAGTCGAAGCCAATGACGTGTGCATCTTAAATTACAACCCGTACCCATGATAATGGGCCAAGTCAGCCCAAATTGCTTATTTATTAACAAAAAGCCCAAAACCCCCTTTTTTAAATAAAAACAAGCCCAAACCCTTCTAAATATAAATCTGGCCCATAACCAAAGCCCAAAACCCACTTAACCCTGTTAAGCCCAACACCCTACAAACCTTTACATAGTTAGTCCCTATTGATTTACACCATTAGCCCCTACACCCTAACACCAATTACACCAACAGTCCTTTTTCCCTAACCCCGTCAAAAATTAAACTAACAGTAACGAAAAAACCTTTTTCCCGCCACTACTATTCATCCGTCACTTTCATTTCACACCTCTTCCCCCAAAACCTTATATCACCACTAGCAAACCCACATCCCAGAAGCTGCCAAAAGAACAAAGCCATCTTGGCAATTCCATGGTCTCTGATTGGACAGAGTAACAAGGACTAAATCAAGGGTTCTGATTGCAAGGCTTGGTGAACAAGAAAATATGTATGGCTTTGGATTCAAGATTGAAAGCAACCTCCTCACTCACTCACTATAACAAGCACAAGTAGCACTCCTCAAGCTTTAAGTTTAGCTATAAATAGAGGCCTTTGTACACAAATTAAGTTCATTAGATTTAGGAGTAGGGTAGTCTTGTTTTTACTTATTTTACTGCTTATTTTACTTTATTGTACTATTAATTTCAAGCTTTGTAATCTTTAAAAAGTTTTAATGAAATTTCTGTTTTTTTTATGTTTCATGCAATCCTGTTTTTTTACTTTAAGTGCATTAAGCTTAATCTATGTTCTAAAGTCATTTTCATAAGCTAATAAGTTCATTTACGAGTTTTAACTCTCAAAAAAATTCCTCACCTTATTTAGAAGATAAGCCAATATTGGACGGGCTTATGGACAATACCAGCTTATCTATGATAAGCTGGAGTTTGTAGATCAGCTTTTAAAAGCTTAATCATCCTTGTTTTGTGCAAATGATCAAGTGAGTTTCACTATTTTAATTTTAAGCTTAATTTTCTGCTCATTACTGCTTAATTGTTGCTTATATTAGCTTATATTTGCTTATGCAGTCTTATTGTTGCTTAATATGTTTAGCTTTTAGTTTTAGAGTAGTTTAGTTAAGTTTTATCTAAATCTTTCCAAAAATGGTCATTATCTGCTCATATGATTTACTTATTGGAATGTGCTTATTACTCTGATATTATTGCTGATAAGTCCTCAGATATACCCTAGTTTAATCTGTTTTAGAAATTCTCAGCTTATCTTAAACTATTTTAGTGTAAAATTAGTTTTCAAGTTTTTAAAAGGGTGTTTGGGTTAAGGTTTTGAAATGGGTCAAAATAGTGTACTAGCTGTTCAAAAATACAAAAGCTAAAATGTTGGATGATAAGCCAAAAAGGGATGGGCTTATGGACTTACTAGCTTGTTTAAAACAAGCTGGAGCTTTTGTAGATAAGCTCTAAGAGCCTATTTAAAGCCTTGTTTGTGCAAAGGCATTTGTAAGTCTTCAAAATTCATTTTCTAGCTTATTTTATGTTCTGCTCATTCCATTGCTAATTTCTGCTTAATTTGTGCTTATTTTGCTTTATAGTTACTTATTCAGCCATTATATTGCTTAATTGATGTAGTTTTATGCATTTTATCATCTGTTTTGGCTTAAAAGTGTTTTTCATAATTCTAAAGGAGTGTTTGGGTTAACAGTTTATTTCAAAGCAAAAATCTGTTTTGGTCATCTATGTTCTTTAAATTCAGTTTAGATTCATCTTAAATCAGTATTGGATCTTGTTTAGCTAAGTTTGAATCAAGTTCTAAGTAGTTTAAGAGTTTTTATAGTCATTTTTTACAATATGTGATGTTTTCTAGCTATTAATCTGTTCTAGTTTTGATTATAAGAATCTAGTAGTTTAGTGTAGTTTTACATATCAAAAATGCAGTCCTAAATGAGTATATAATCTAGTAGTTCAAAGTTTGTGCATTATTTCTTTGGTTCTACAGATTTGGGTCAAAACTGTCATAGTATGCATGTTTTAAAAGCCTCAATAGCTATTTTTCAAGTGCAGATTAAGGGTGGTTATAGTTTAAGTTAGGACTTGATTTTGAGAACATAAGCTCCTTCGAGGCTAGTCTTAATCTGGAAATAGCTTTCATAGGTTAATAAGCTCATTTAGTTAGCTTATTATAGGGCTGCAATAAACCCTTTGTCATCTAGAACCAATAAAACCAAAAATGTTATTAACTGCTTATTTCCTTTTCACCTTATTTCTGCTTATGCAAATTGTTTATTTCTGTTTTGGTGTGCTTATTAAGTTTAGTTTTAGAACCTAGTAGCTTGTTTAGTTTAGGTTTTAGCCTAGAAAAGCCTTTTTCATAATCTGTCAAATTCTAAGGCTTTAAAGCCATGTTTTAGCTTAACTGATGTCTTTATTTGCTTATTTTTAAGTTTCATAAAAAGTCATAGTTTAAAAAAAATGCTTATTTTCATGTTTTCTATTAGTTTTGGTAAAAAAGTTACAAAAATAAAATGTGCGCAAAAACCAACGCCCAGGACTCGAACCTGCGACCTTGGCTATAAACATACAACACCCCAAGCATCTGCCCTTGGGACTTTTTCAATATCATTTCCCTTTGTTTTATATTTAACCCCATTTTCAGTGTTAGCTTATTAAGACTTATATGCTTATTTAGTAGCTTATCTTCAGAGCTTATTTTGAATTTATATTTTTCTTAGGACCAGAATAGCTTAAAGTAATTTTCGTAAATTTTTCAGAATCTTCCAATTTAGTTTAGTATTTTTTATAATATTTTTAGATTAAAAGTGTTTTTATCTCATAAAAAAATTATTTAAAAGTCAAAAAATGTAATTCTTTTTTTAGAAAATTTTCTTTTAATGTCTAGAAGGTTTAAAAATTAAATTTGCATTTTTAGGGTTAAAATTTGATAATTTAGGTTTTAGGTCGCGTTTTTAGGATCCCTTTATCGTTTTCGTTTAAATCTTTAATTGCTTTTAATTGTTGCTTTCCGTTATTTGTTTTTTGCATATTATTAGTAGAAATAGAATCCAAATCAAACATTTGATCATTCAAACACGCGATCACGAACGTAAACTCGATTCTCAATTCACGCCTCGTCGGGAAACGACCCGGGAAGGTTTTGGATTTTACTTTGGTCAAAAGTAATCTCTTAAAAGCCTTACGGAATACTTACTCTTTCTTCTTAATTGATATTTTGGTTATATATTATATATATGTATTAAGCAATTATTACTATATATATAAGTATAATTTTTTAAGAATCAAGATACACAACCTTCTGAAAATACTAGCGACGAACATAATGAGGTCGCACCTATCGAGGTCAAGCCCCAAAATGTTGGAGTTCCTATTCACAGATCCGCAAGGATACCTCAAGTACCAAAGAGATATGGATACTATGTTGATGTTAAGGAGTATGAATTAGGGGATCTTGATGAACCTCCTAATTATAAAGCTGCATTAGCAGATCTTGAATCTGACAAATGGCTTGAAGCTATGAATACGGAAATGCAATCCATGAAAGATAACCAAGTCTGGTATTTGGTTGATCTTCCATCTAATGGTCGAACTGTTGGATGCAAATGGCTCTTCAAGAAGAAGATTGACATGGATGGCAAAGTACACACCTTTAAAGCTCGTCTTATGGAAAAAGGTTTCACCCAAACCTACGGAGTAGATTATGAGGAAACCTTCTCTCCTGAAGCACACATTAGAGCTATAAGGATTCTTTTAGCCATAACCGCATTCTATGACTATGAGATTTGGCAAATGGATGTCAAGACAACCTTTCTAAATGGTCACCTAAGCGAGGACGTATATATGGTACAACCGGAAGGGTTTGTAGATCCAAAACATCATAACAAAGTATGCAAATTTCAATGTTCCATTTATGGATTGAAGCAAGCATCTAGAAGTTAGAATAAAAGGTTTGATGAGGAAATCAAGAAGATTAGTTTTACCCAAAATCCTAATGAGCCATGTGTATATCTCAAAGCTAGTGGGAGTAAGGTTGCATTCCTAGTCTTGTATGTCGATGACATATTACTCATGGGAAATAACGTTACAATGCTGCAAGAAGTAAAATCTTGGCTTTGTAAGTGTTTTTCTATGAAAGACTTAGGAGAAGCAGCATATATACTTGGAATCAAGATCATATGTGATAGATCTAAGCAGTTGATTGCTCTTAGTCAAACTGCTTATCTAGAGAAAATTCTAAAGAAATTTAGAATGGAAAACTCCAAGAAGGGGTATACTTCAATGATGGAAAAGCCTGACTACAGAAAGTCTCAAGGTGCTAAAACACCTACTGAGGTCCAACGTATGCAGAGAGTTCCTTATGCTTCGACTATATGTTCAATCATGTATGCGGTTAGATGCACTAGACTTGATGTTGCCTTTGCGCAAACTTTGTATAGTCGTTTTTAGCAAAATTCTAGTGAGATTCACTGGACTGCTGTGAAAACTATTCTTAAGTATTTGAGGAGTATGAAAGATATGGTTCTTGTGTATAGGGCAAAACCTAAAGATGAGCTGAAAGTTCCATGTTATGCTGATGCAAGTTTTCAAACGGACAAGGACGATACAAAATCTTAAACGGGATATGTGTTCGTACTTAATAGTGGAGCCGTGGACTAGAAGAGTGCCAAGCAAAGCACTATTGCTATGTATTCTACAGAAGCTGAGTACATTGATACTGATGAAGCATCAATGGAAGTAGTTTAGATGAGGAAATTTATTAATGGACTTGGAGATGTCATGCCATCAAATAAAAGGCCTATGGAGATGCTATGTGACAATGAGCCTGCATTACCAGTGATCCCAGAATCTTAAAGGGAGCCAGACATTTTCAAAGGAAATATCACTACATTCGTGAAGTTATTCAAGAAGGTGACATTTTCCTTAAGAAAGTTCATACATATGAGAACGTAGCTAGCCCGTTTACAAAACCAATGCCATTCAATAAGCATTTTGAACATGCTATGGCGATTGGAATTGTTCCTACTAGTAGTCTCATGTAAATCTATCATGTATTAGTTAGTATTTGGATAATAGGAAGTTAAACAATTGTTATTTTCTTTTGAATGAATTAATATATGTAGTATATTGTTTTTATTTTTTTATAATAATTGTGTCCCATATTTGCATGTTTATATCCATGAATGACTTGTCGCATTCTAGAGCTATGTCCATTACCGGTTAACGATATGGGAATATTGTTAAGACAAGGTAAATGTGAGTGACTGGTTATATTTTGGAGAATACGTAAAGATGATTCTGCCAGCTTCGCATGTTATTCAATGAGGTTGAATATTAGATACCTGATGCGGTTGTCGTAAGGGACTTCTACAAGAAGTTTTACAACTCCCTAGGCAGAGTACCTAACCGTTGTAGTAGTACTATAGGCAAGACTCGGGGGTTGTTATCGTTCTCTAAGGGAATAGGTTAGGAAGGCTTGATCACGGTCTAACAGAATTCTAGGGGTCGAGAGAAGATTATTTTTATATTTTTATATTTATCAGAAAGCATGTAAATCGTATGGTTTGAGAGATTGGTTTGGTTTTAGCTATTAAACTAGATAATAAACTACGCTAATGGTGATAACAATATAATAAAAGATTTTATTCATTTAATCATGAATTACTCCCTAGATTGCTTCTCCTACTGTTGTTGCTTTGTCACACTTGTGATGATCTATGTAATTATTTCCTAAGTCATGAACGAATTACACGAACCCGTCGTTTATTTAATATTCCGTTGAGGCAACGCGTAAGTAAGGTAGTATGAAGACTATTACAAGGCCACTAAGAGTATATTAAATGCATGTGAAATATATTAAGAGTGGATCAACCATATTAGGGGTCAAGGTAGTATAAAGACTGTTACCCGATGGTATCCTTTCTACACAATCATGTTTCCCTAGACATATCAACAGCGATACAGAGAAAAGCTGGTTTTCTTAAGCCTAACATGCACATACATCACAAGAAGCAACATCACTAAGATCTACATTCTAGGTTTCATACAATCATAAATAAACACAATAGAAGGTTTAGCCAAGCATGTTAAAGATAAAGCAAGAACAAATAAGAATCACACAACAATACATATTGAATGATTAAGATAGTCTTACTTGATTAAACCATGAATTGAAGGAAGTACAATAGGGTTTTGAGGCCCTAAAATCGTCCTTAAAAGCTGCTAAATGAACTAGGGTTCGTCCCTTTTTTTTACTCTAAAGTTACATACTTAAAACCCTAAAAACAGATTTGTATATATAGATAAATCGCTGCGACAGCGTCGCGTTTTAATCGTGACGCCGTCGTGAAAGAGAATATTCTAGATCTTGGGTTAGGTTGTACGAGCTGACGTCGTCATGAAAGGTTGTGACGACATCACTAAGTGGGTTATGACGGCGTCGTGTAGAACTGGTGACGTCGTCTCCAGCCGCTGAGAATATAATCTTGAGAGATGTTGGTATAGATCCATAGTCTTGTCCGTTTCTTCTCCAAATGAGCCCAAGTCACGTGTATTTCCTCCAAATGCCTTCCAAATGCTAAATACCAGAAAAGGAACGATTAAGTACCTATTTTGGGCAATAAATGCACGATTTAGGGGGTTAAACGACCCCAAAAAAGTGTATAAAATGACACCTCATCAAATACCCCTACACTTAGGATTTGCTTATCCTCAATCAAATGGGCTGTTCTACCTAGACAATAACAATATGAGGGTCATTTTACCTAATATTTAAAAGTATTTTACAACACAACCTTCTAGACCTCGTAATTAAAAGCACGGTAAGTTTATACTAGCACCTCACATAAGTGTTTGGGATTCTCTCTTTCTCTCGGGTGTATGATAAATTATAACATAAGGGGGAAACGGAAAATCAACACTCATTACATGTCGTAGCATATAAATTACCATAGGCTTGGTAACGGATCAAACCTCCACCGCTGGGCGCAAGCATTATTCATTACTATCTAAGAGGTATTTTCAAAGGGTTGTGGGTGTAGGTGTAAGATAACATATAATGAAAACAGAAATGGATGGGATACATTTGGGTGGCTTTAGGTGAATTTGGAGTGGAAGGGTTAGCTAATTATTTACACGAATACACGCTGGTTTGGTTGCTAAGCCAAGACTCAGACGAAGATATACAAACTCTACATAACTCTACATCAATCTCTTTCTTTTTCTTTTCTGTTTTTCTTTTTTGAATAACATAATACATCACAACTTGGGGTTTATAACACGTACCCCTACACTTGAGCTTGTACATACTCGATATTTACAATCTAACTACTAACCTGATTTGAGGTGGATCAAAATAACATAAAGATCATCTAACAAATGTATGGGGGTATTGACTTAACTTTTCTTCCCCATTCTTCCGCGAAATAAATACTACCATGAATCCTAATCGTCCCAAAACTGTATTTACAAGGATAAGGACTTAGCAACCATTTACTCAATAATTAACTTGGGTTAAACACAATAATGTACTAAAAGCGAGTACATACAAGGTAGGCTAAGGCGATTTGGGTGTAACGATTGGTTTAAGGGTGACAATGCTCTTCATTAATAGTCCGGCTTAACTAGAAAATTACAAGAATCGTGAAAAAAATAGGCTCGGAGGGTTGTACTAGGGGTATCCTGCACTAAAAATGAGTGCATGGCAAGGGTGTGGGATAGTTATATGATCGATGTGACCATCATAACAATTACAGGTTTAAAACATGGTATAATCCTAATGCCTCTTATCAAGCAAATCTTAACACTTACTATGCGGTCTCGGAATGCATCACAATAACAAGTTCTAGAATTTTTTATACTACCGGTACACTCTCATAATCCTAAAGTAACCGATACCAATGTTCCAGAAAAGGCGACAAAACCACGCATACACATCCGTAACGACAGAATAGACACACATGATTGCTCACTCCTTAACTCGAACAAGCTAAAGGTATAATATCTAAGGGCGAACCTCATATTTTGGGGTTGGAATTTGAGGGTTTTCGTGCTAGTAATATAAATTCCTATCCATGAGACGCTATTAATACTCGGTTTTCGTCGGTTTGTGTCATAAAAAAAATTAAATTTTGGTTAAAATTACCTCTTATGCTATGTTTCGATATATTATTCATCATTTTAAGGACAAAGCAAATGGCAAATGAAAGAATAGTTTCTAAGGCTTATTTCCCCCTATACTTAAGTTGAACATTGTCCCCAATGTTCTATAGAAGTACCCGTAAAAACAAATTAAGGTAAAAGGAAACAAGTAAAAGAAACTAGTAGTCCCCTGGTTTGCTCAATAATGGAGAAGAAACATGTGATAACTTGTTAAATCGTCCTCCAAGAATCGTCCACTGAAACTTCCTAAGAACTTCCAAGCTTCTTCTCATCAAATATAACCTGTAATCAAAGACAAAGACAACTATACCAAGCATAAAATGTGCGATATACAAATATACAATGTGAATTTAGGGTTTGACTCGATAAAGCAATAAAGATAGGATGAGAGAATTGTTAAGCTCATTGGTTTTACAAGTTTATAACAGAAGAGTACATATTTTAAATGTTATGCAAGTTTTAGTTTCAAAAATAATTAAAAAATTTAAGTTTTCTGGACATGGGCGTTTGATGCGCCGAGCAAATCCTGGACCCCATCCACAGGTGTCGTGGTGACGGGCTTCAGCGTGCAAATTTCATGACGCCGTCTCACGTTCTGTGAAAACAAATTTTTTTTGATGAAAAATTTCCTGCACTTGATTCCATAAGTTAATTCCTGTACAAATAGTTGCATAGAACCTGAGATTTGACAATTTACTCATGTGACTCGAAACTGACACGAATTAATCTAAACAAATTATTTAACATGCTTGAACTTTGTTCAAAAACCGAATAGATTCCCCTACACTTATTTATTTTTCAAAATACCTTTGTTTGAAATTAAGCGAGGTTTAAAAACAATACAAAGAATGATTAATAGATAGAGTTTGATCATGATAGATAAAATGAAAAGAGTTAAACACATGCATCCTAATTACCAGGAAAAGTAAATATTGGGTTGCCTCCTAAAAAGCGCTTGTTTTTGTTCGAGTCACGAGCCTGACTCTATGCTTGTTTCACGCGTAAAGGGTGGGTCTTCCCTACACTTAAGGTCAAGTGCGGGTGATAGTAGCGGTACAAACCACCGTGATGAAAAGGAGCCATATGTTGAGAATTTTGTTGTTGAATAATAGGCTCTAAACGGTGTGCTTCTAGAATTCTACCTCTCTCTACTTCATTTTGGCCTATCAAATAAACTAAGTTCTTCTCCCTCAGAGGGTGAAAACTTCCTTCGATCTAATCGCCATATCCATTATCATATATCTCCAATTTGAAATATCAAACACCTAGGGATATACTTTTTCTTAATAACCGGTTTAAATCATAATGTCTTTAGGGTATCTATACTGGGTTATAATAACTATACTTCAACTTTAGGATGGGAATTTAAATGTGAGGTGAGGCTGTTTTTGAGGTTGTGTAATAATTACTACCTTTATCCTTAGAACTATCCGGACTATGGGTTGGATGGGGGTTCAGGGGATTATTACGCTCTCCCTTGACTTATATCTAAGCGATGGGACTATTGTGTAAGGTTGAGGCTCCGGTCCATCAAAACTAGGGACTTCCCTAGAACTAAAAGGAGTGTTGTGATTACAATTCAAGCCTACTTCCTCTAGTTTTATTTCGTTTAAAGGTTCTACCTCTATCGGGGTTCCTAAAGTCTTTTCAACTTTCTTTCAGGTAAGTCAAGGGCGGTGGTTGTATTCCTCAAATATCGGTAGGTTTTGTTTAGTATGGTACTCTAAGGGCTTGTAATTTCCTGCCGCATTAATCCATTCTTACTTAGGCTATCTACATGCTCATCCGATTTAACCATGCCATGCTCCTAGGTACCTCGTACCTAGCCATATTATCCCCAACTATATGAGATTAAGATTGTTATTGTCATCAGAAAATATTGTTAGTTGGTTGCTCCTTTTTTGTTCATTTAGGCACAATCCTCATTGGAATTACCATGCTCCTATATCACTAAACTTCCTAAGATCCCCTTCTGCTGTCAAATTGATGATATGAGGGGATAACGAGTCGAGATGTTTAAGAAAGATTGCAATTAGGGTCCATATACTAAGGCCATAGATTTGGACTTTTCGGATTATTATACTTAAAACGAGTTACACGAATCGTAAAGAGATTCATCTTGATATTGTTGGACACAAGAGGGGTTTTGTTTCGGAAGAATACATCAAACTACTACGCTAGATAACATTACCTATTATTATAATTTACAAATTTACAAATGTTACGAACAAAGGGCACAAAGAAAAAGATAGACTACAAGAAAGCTATTATGCGGAAATTAAATTTTACTTGAAAGGATTCAAGCAAGTAGAACTAAGCTAAAACTTTATCAAAAACCTAACTATTCCCCGGCAGCGGCGCCAAAAACTTGTTGCGGTTGTCGTAAGGGACTTCTACAAGAAGTTTTACAACTCCTTAGGCAGTGTACCTAACCGTTGTAGTGTAGTATAGGCAAGACTCGGGGGTTGTTATCGTTCTCTAGGGGAATAGGTTGGGAAGGCTTGATCACGGTCTAACATAATTCTAAGGGTTGAGAGAAGATTCTTTTTGTATTTTTATGTTTATAGGAAAGCAGGTAAATCATATATTTGAGAGGTTGGTTGGTTTTAGCTATTAAACTAAATATAAACTACGCTACTGGTGATAACAATATAATAAAAGATTGTGTTTATTTAATCATGTATTTACTCCTAGATTACTTTCTAGTCGGTGTTGCTTTGTCACACTTGTGATGATCTATGTAATTATTTCCTAAGTCATGAACGAATTACACGAACCCGCCGTCTATTTAATATTCTATTAAGGCAACGCACAAGTAAGGTAGTATGAAGACTATTACAAGGCCCCTAAGAGTATATTAAATGCATTTGAAATATATTAAGAGTGGATCAACCATATAAGGGTCAAGGTAGTATGAAGACTGTTACCCAATGGTATCCTTTCTACACAATCATATTTTCCTAGACATATTAACAGCGATACAGACAAAAGCTGGTTTTCTAAGACCTAACATGCATATTCATCACAAGAAAAGCAATTACCTCTAAGATCTATATCCTAGTTTCATACAATCATTAAATAAACACAAATAGAAGTTTAGCTAAGCGTAGTCAAATATAAGTAAGAACAGATAAGAATAACACAACAGACATATTGATGATTAAGATAGTCTTACTGATTTAAATAATTAAATTGAAGAGAGTACAATAGGGTTTTGAGGCCCTAAAATCATCCCTAACAGCTGCTAAACAAACTAGGGTTCGTCCCTTTCTTTTACTCTAAAGTTACACACTTAAAACCCTAAAATCGGTTTAATATTTATAGGAAAATCGCTACGACGGCGTCGCATGTTAATCGTGACGCCGTCTGAATAGAATATTCTAGATAATGGGTTGGGTCATACAATCTGACGCCGTCAGGAAATCTTGTAACGCCGTCTTGAGATGGGCTGTGACGGCATCACGTGTAATCTGTGACGCCGTCTTTTAGCTTTGAGTATAAATTCTTGAGATGATGTTGGTGTAGGTCCGTAGTCTTGTACATTTCTTCTCCAAATGAGCCCAAGTACGTGTATTTCCTCAAATGCAATCCAAATGTTAATACATAAAAAGGAACTGATTAAGTACCTATTTTGGGCATAATGAACGATTTAGGGGGTTAAACGACCCCAAAAAAGTGTATAAAATGACACTTCATCACTTTCCTATTTCCATTCGGGAATCTCAGGTTGCTGGAGCAAGTCAGATGGCCTTTGATGCTCAGCCTTAACCTTCAAACATGTCAAACACCTACTAACATACACGGCTATGTCCTTTTTCATACCCGGCAACCAATACCTATCTCTAAGGTCATAATACATCTTATCAGTTCCTGGGTGTACAAAGTACTTCGACTTATGGGCTTGATTACATTATCTGGCGTTCTCACATCACACCTTCAAAGGTACCCATATTCGATCCAGGTAGTACAAAGTCCCATCACTTCTCTGTTCTATCATTTCATCCAAACCTTTTTGCAATCCTGCAGACTCATCCACAGCCTCCTTCTAAGCCGCTAGTATCCTATCCTTGATACTCGACTGAAGGGTCATATTCATAGCTTGAACTCTCTTATTAGATTTACTCTTTTCTTCCTATTAGGGGGGCATTCAGCCACACATTCGCTTACACCTGGATTGTAGTAAATCTCACTGTATAATCACTAAACAACTCTATCCAGCGACGTTGTCGCATATTCAACTCTTTCTGACTAAAGATTTTGGTTGAGACTCTTATGATTCTTATTGATGGACACTCTTTTGTCCCACACAAATAATGACTCCAAACTTAAGGGCAAACCAAAACTGCTCCATGTTCCAAATCTAGGGTCGTATTATAATTTCTTTGTCATGAGTTTCCAACTGCCTAGACGCATATACTATCACTTTAGCTCTCTGCATCAACGCGCACTAGTCCCTAACCGGACGTATCATAAATAACACAAAGTCTTTGGTCCATCGGGGTAGAGCTAGAACAGGCGCATTACTTTTAACGTATCTTTAAGTTTGAAATGCAATCTTGTTTTATTCTCACCCCTAATCGAAGCCTACATTTCTGATTAAGATATTAGAGACTTAAGCTATCTTAGAAAAGTTATCAATGAACCTACGGTAATATCCAGCCAATCCTAAGAAGGAACGAACCTCAGTCGGAGTTCTAAAGGCTTTCCAATTCTTAACAGCTTCAATCTTACTGGGTCTACATGAATCCCATTACCATTTATCACGTGCCCAAGAAAACTATACTTATCTTTGCCATAATTCACAACTTAGAAAACTTAGCATACAATTTCTCTCTCTTGAGCAGTTCCAAGACTAACCTTAAGTGTTCTACATGCTCCTCTCGAGTCTTAGAGTAGATTAAGATATCGTCTATAAACACTATCACAAACTTATCAAGATAAGGCCTACAAACTCTATTCATCAAATCCATGAATACCGCTGGTGGCGTTAGTCAGACCAAAGGGATTACTGTGAACTTGAAATGTCCGTATCAGTTCTAAACGCAGTCTTTGGAATGTCATCCTCATGCACACTCAGCTGATGGTATCCAGACCTAAGATCTATCTTTGAGAAAAACTGTGACCCTTGCAGTTGGTCAAATAGATCATCAATCCTAGGAAGTGGATAACGATTCTTAATAGTCAACTTGTTCAATTCTCTATAGTCAATACACATCCTAAAAGAACCATCCTTCTTTTTCACAAATAACAACGGTGCCTCCCCAAGGCGATGAGCTTGGTCGAATGAAACATTTGTCCTGGAGTTCCTTGAGTTGACCCGACAACTCCTCCAATTCAGAAGATGGCCAAATGTTAGGGTGACTTTGAATCGGTACTAGCTTCAGGGGATAACTTAATCCGAACTCAATTTTCTCCGGAGAGTGGCCAATCCTAATAATCATCCGGAAAAACCTTAGGAAAATCTCTACTACTACAATTCTTCTTTCTTATTAGCGCTAGCCTTAGCACTCTCAAAAGCTTGCTTTTCTCATCCGTTCTTTCTCCTAATTCTCTAAGCACCTTGCCATCTAGTAGTGGTATCCTCGCTACTTTCTCATGACAAATTATCTCAGCCTTAGATTTAGACAACAATTCATCTATTATCACATCATAAACTCCCAGGCCCGAATGGTTATCAAATCGATGTCAAAACATGACCTTGATTTCTAGTTTGCAACCCTTAATAACCTTATCAATCTCTACTAGCTACCCGCTAGCTATCTCATTCTCATACTGAAACCTAATTCACTGGTCTCTATGCCCCCTAACAGAGGGATAATTAAGTAGTGAACAAGCTATAGTCGGCACCAGAGTCAAATAAGGTAGTGGCAAAATGATTGTTTAAAGTAAACGTACCCGTCACAATGTTCGGATCCTGGCGAGCTTCCTCTACTCCCAACATGAATGCCCTACCCCTAGCTTGGTTCCCTTGGTTTCCATGACTGCCCTCATATTAGCAAAACTTTGGTTTGAATGTTTTCCTCCCCGGTCTTGTGCTCTATTCAAACTAGGACATGCCGGTTTGAGATCGGTCATTTTCCTTTATTTCATAGCATGCTCTACGAGCAGGTGCTGGGTTCCTTACATTTACCGGGTTCACATTCCTAGGCATAACTCTACAATCCTTAGCAAAATGACCTGGGCAGTTACAGTTGAAGCATGTGCGACAAAGCCCTTCGGGTACATGGTAGGAGTTATAGATGGTACGCTTGGGCCAAGCACTTATATTCTCTCTTCCTACAGAATTTGCGGTCGTAGCAAAAGTATTCCCAGTCCAGTCTCTTATTATCATCCCTACCATTCTTATCCTTGCTAGGTTCCCCAACTTTTCTCTATTTCTCAACTGTTGGTCTGAATTTTGGATAATAAGCAATTGAGTGTATGTTTTTAGGTGTTGTGTTTTGTGTGTTTTTTATAGAGAGGAGAAAGATGGAAATTAGAGGGGAGGAGGATGGATTAGAGAAAAGGTAAGAATAGAATATATTTATTAGATTAGGAAGACACTTAGGAGGACAACCTCACAAATAAGTTAGAGGTAGGTATTTATACCCAATTACTAAGGAGAGCAAGGAGGGAACTCTTGTTTCTTAGCTTTTAGCTATTTGGTCAGGTCTCGTGACTTTATTTAAGTTACGAGCCTATCACCTAACCTATTACACAATATTATTTCTTTATTTATTACAAGAAATTTCTCTCAATAAGATTGTCACTTTTATCATTCCTAACAATCATCCCCCAAGGGATGATCATTGAGATCTCTCTTTGATTGCATTAATGATCATCATTTTCTTATTCGTAACAATCTCCCCCTAAAGGATGATCATTGAGATCTCTCTTGTGAATTTGATCTTTGAAATTTAATGTTGTTTGTTTAAGTCTTATTGTGTAATAGTGATCTTGTTCCAATCATGCTCTAGAGATCTTTACCTTGATCTTTCCATTTTCTGTTGACTTTGCCTCCCGAGATCTTTTCATATCATCATTCTTTACGTGAATCTATCTGATATGCTTTTAAAGCTTCAAACCAACCACTCATACTTTTGACAATTACAAATCTTCCTAATGTAGAAACTTTTATCGTGATCTACAACTTGATGATTTGAGGAAGTTCTTTGATTTATCAGAGTTGCGTAAGTGTATCTTTGAACTTTGTGTATGAGATATGAAAGGAATGAATATGACGCGTGTTCTTGCTTCTGAAAGGTTTAGTTGTGTTGATGTTGTTGTACATAAATGTATCTTCCCAAAAGATTGCTTCCCCTAAATGAACAACCATTTGTATGCACATACTTCACACAAATAACTCATAGAAGAAAGAAACTCATAACTCCAGTCAATTATGTCCCAGGATGTTTATACACCAAAGTCAATTACGTCCTAGATGTACCACATTTCTTCACCCCAGTTGTTGTACTATGTTGTATTCACCATGGCAATTAAGTACCGGATGTAACAGTTCTTCCCCTAATTGTTGCGCTCTAAACAAAATATTCAGCTAGAATTACTTCTATTCACCACTGATTACTATTTGTGACCATTAAACATAATCATAAAATCTTGGTTGCCTAAATATTCGATCGTGAAAGTCATGTGTGGGAGTGGGTCTAACGCTGTGGAGTCAACTACTATCTTTAATTCTTACAATCTCCCCTCATTATATTGGTGACATCATATGAACATTGGTATTCTAACACTTCACTCTAATGGAATCAAGGAAATGTTGTTTGTGTTTTTCGAAAACAAATTCTAAAAAAACACGATAACTACTAGATCACTTGATTACTAGTTAACACTAATTTAATCATTAACATCATTTTCAAATTAGTGACCCTACGTTAGCGTTGGCTGATGTTAGCACTGGAAGGATTTTCCATTTATTTGGTGAATACTTTACGTAGTATCACTATTAATGTCTCCGCAATGTACAAAGTATGCAATGTCACATAGACATATAAGCAACTCTTGTTTTTTCGTCCCTTTTGTTAATTTTTTTACACACCCCTATTTTTTTTCCCTTCCCCCCCCTTATCATTGGGTTTAATATAAATGTACTTTTGTGTCCTATGTGAGATTTGATGATATGATCTCATTTGGCTCTAGACTCAATTAGTGCTTTTTGGTTTTTTGTGTCGGAGGCTGGAGGCTGACTGCCACCTTTTCAATATCAACAATCTCGAGTGAGATGTCAATAGATTATGCGTTTAATCTCCGTGACAATGGAAAACAAGAATTCTCTTTGTGAGAATCTGAAGTGGCTGGGATGGGGTTGTGCATTGCATCAACTGGGTTCCATGATGTCTTTTCTCTCAATACGAATATCATCTTTATGATATTGATAGATTATGTATTGACCCCGCGATCTGCATAATGATTGTGGAGGGCTTCTTTCTTTCACCTTTAACATCATTCTTTTTCATTCTTCAACCCCTTCAATGTCCACCAAAGGACGTATTACTATCATAATATGTGTGATTTGTTCCGATGATAGCCTCATGCCTTAGGTTGAATTATTCCCATTCACATTTAATTCCATCATTACCTAGGACTTATATTCTATTTATGGTTGTCCTTGGGTAGATTCCTCCGGTTTGATTGGGCTCATGGGTAATCCTACCTTACACTATTTCTTCTTTGATCATTGTGAGGTAGTTGATTGATGGGTATTATAGATCGAAACCATAAACATTTGAAAAATCAATCAAACTGTTGATTTAAATCAAAACATTTAATCCTTTGAAGTTCATTTTTGAGAAATACTCACTACTCATGTGACATTGGATATTCTAAATTATTTTATTCAATTTTATTTTGCACGGAGGAAAGAGTTGATTGCCTTTGAGTCTTATAGTTCACTTTGTATATTCCACACACTTACAGCATTTATGTTTCTGATAACATTTTAATCAATTTTCTCCCCCCAAAAATAGCATTACCATATGATGTTTTTGATTTCATTGAATTAAAATAGCTTTAGGAGATTTTGAAAACACATGGGAGAAAACGGATATAGCATGATTATGACTTGGAACCTTTCTGAATGTTCTAAACAAATTTGAAAAACTAGTTGTGTCAAAGTATGTCGATATCTAAAACGTATGGTCAGTAGATTGCTCACTCCTCATCCTGTTAAATTCAGGAAACGGTCGTAACCGGGCACAATCTTCACCATTTGTACGCTTATCGATATAAACACACTTGACAACAACTATTTTTTTATATCGATTATTATTCATTTGTTCAAAACATTTTCCTTTATACTCCACCTCAATAATAAAACACTTCATTTTGTTTGCCACCGCAATTATATTGTAGGGATGGAGTTAAGATGCCTTGGGTGGAATTATCACGGGAAGAACCACTATTGATCCACTGAATGGTTTTGGATACATTAAATTTTGACTTTTATGAGATGTATCCATACAACATTAAAAGGCATTTGATTTTAAAACAATCCCCCTCAAAAATTGATCCATTTAAAATATGATTCGAATTTGGAAAGTATCAGAGAAGAGAGTTGGAACAAACAATTTTTGAAAGATTTGATAATCTTTTTGATAAAACTTGAATAATTATGTTCAACATTTTTCTTGATAAACATTTACTTGAGCTAAATTCAAGTTCGAGAAGGTGAAAGCTTTCGTTGTTAGGATAAATGCACAAAAATGTACACTTTCCTTTATTTGAAGAACGAGGTCCCTAACTGACATTTATTAGAAGTCGTATGTCCCGAGCACACTTTTTGGAAAAGGATGTTGATAAAAAATTGCTCGGGCAAAGAAGATTTCTCTTTTTTTTGAAGGATAAAGCGCACTGAAACGTACATTTTCTTTTATTTGAAAATCGAGTTGTTATCTAATATTTACTAACAATCCATTGTCTTGAGCTACAATAACTTGAATATTTTGTTTGAATAGCTCAAGTCGAAAAAGTTTACTCTTTTCGTTGGTTAAGGATAAATGCAATTGAAGTTACATTTTCCTTTTACTTAAAGCACGGGATGCAATTTGTCATTTGAATACAAACCAATAACTTGAGCTACAAAACTTTGAATGTTTTGTTTGAATAGCTCAAGACCGAAAAGATTTCTCTTTTCGTTGTTAAGGATAAATGCTCTGAAACGGATATATTTCCTTTTATTTAAAGCACGGTTGCATCATCACTTTGAATAACTAACCAATGACATTGGAGCTACAAATCTTTGAATGTTTTATTTGATTAGTCAGACGAACAAAGATTTCTCTTTTCGTTTTAATGATGAAAATGCACTGAAACGTACATTTTCCTTTTATTTAAAGCACGGGTTGCAATCTGACATTGATTACAAGCCATTTACATTAAATTTAGACTAAAACCTTTGGAACCCATTTAAGCACGGTGCTAACGGGTTTGCCAAGTTTTGAAAACCATTTTTAAAGTGTGTCAATTCGATGTAAAAATGTTGAGTTCAACGTAGAGATTGAAACCGGTGTTTTATTTGAAAAAAAACTCTCGTGGAATCAATGGAGATTTAAAATCCTTTTGATTTTCCATTGATTATTGAAACTCGGTGTTTCTTGAGGAGTTTTAAATCTTTTTTTATATTGTTGGTGAGATAAGTTTACATTTATTGTTACCATTTTATGTATCATTCTGAAAATTCATTTTTGAAGCGTTTGAAAATCTTCCGTTGTTTTTGTTTTTCAAAGCCAAGTCATTCTTGTTTTGCATTGAAATCATTTCTAGTTTGGAATATTTGAATGTTTTCAAATGACTTTGCTTTGGTCTCCACACTTGTTTTACCGGTGTAAAACGAGAGTGTGGAGTAACAAAAACTTGATTCTTTCCTTTTAAAGTACTTGTCTTAAAACTCTTTTGAGAAGTATATGCTTCAAAAGTTTGAGATTCCTTAATTGGTCTCCACACTAGTTTTACCGGTGTAAAACAAGAGTGTGATGTTTCAAAAGATTGATTCTTTGCCTTTGAAGCTCTTGTCTTAAAACCCTTTTGAGGAAAAAATGTTTCAAAACTTTGAGAGTCTTAGATACTTCATATCTATTGTAAAGAATATGTTTTAAATGAGAATCCCTTGAAATGGTTTTGAGGATTCACCCTTGTGAACCTTTCCGAAACACATTCTTTTGGTTTTGAAGATTTTGAAAACTTGATGTTCCATTTTTTTTGATTAAGAGAATCAACGGTAATTTTAAAGCCATTATACGATGTCTCAACTCATGATATTTTTTTTTCAAGAACGAATATAGTGCTGATGCCAATTTTGATTCTAAAATCGCAATTTGTTTCAAAAGTGATCTTTTCCGTTGTTAAGTAACGGTTGGTTTTTCCCAAAATTAAGAATTATCAAACTTTGTTTCCACTACGCTTCCTTTCAGATTTTAAGTTGTGTTCTTATAAGGATTTAATTCTTTCAAAAATCAATATTTTCGGCTTTTGAAATCGTCAACCTTACGAGTCCAATTGTCGTTCAAGAACAACTTTCATATTTTCAAGTTTTTCAAAATATGCCGCAAATTTTTTTTTTATCTGTTTTGTATCAGACAACTTCAAGTTGGACATCATCAAAATCTTTTGTTTGTTGAGTTAAAACCTTTTCAAGCTCGACAAACTTTGTTTGAAACTCACATTTTGCATTATCACAAATATTCTCCCCCGATTCCTTTTTAAGTTCAGAATTTATGACAATCAACATTTGATCTTGAAAAGGAATCAACATGATTCTTTTTGTAAAATTCAATCTTTCCCAAAATGTTATTGAACTTTGTTTCAGCAAATTCAAATACAAATTTGAGACTTTTAGAATTTCTGTCTAGTTTGTGGTACATTTAAGTTTTTTGTTTGATCCGCGGACTTTGTGATTTTGAATAAAACAAGCTTTGTAAAGTCAACTTCATGTGTTCATCTCCTTAATTAATGTCCACTTGTTGTTTCAACTTTTTATTTTTAGTTTTCAATCTCATCAAAAGTGTCCTTGTGGAATTCTTATTATCATATCACATGGGTCGATTCTTTGGACTTTGATTGTTTTATAGTGAGAGAAACACATGAGAGGTTTTCTAGTGAGAGAAACAGTGTGTTTAATGGAAAAGGATAAATGACTAGATTCCCTCTTCCAAGTTGGATGAGGGGAATATATATATTATAGTTCTTACAATATATCGGGTATTAGTACCGGTTAATTCCAAAGGTCATACGGTAAAACTATTAACTAAGAGCTTTTAAATAAACAGTTAAAATACACTGGGTGGCCGAGTTTTTTCTAAATCTAACAATCTCCCCTGAGGGAGGTACTCCCCTAAAATACTAAACTTAATCACTTCAGTCTTTGCTCGTAGAGATATGGATTTCTTATTTTAATGTCTGTAGTTTGTGGCAGAGTATCTTTTGATTTATCATTGACTTGGTCTTTGACTGTGAATCTTGAGCTTTCTTGAGAATCACGGGCCAACTTAATCTTACATCATCTGTAATTGATCGCCATTTTGTGCACTTGTGAAGAAATTAATGATATCAGAGTTTGCGGAAGCTTTGACACCTTTATGAGATCTTTCTTAACTTCATAACAAGTGTAGGTCGTGTCTTAGCATTTGGTGATTGACTTGACATTTCTGTTACTGGAAACTCCATTTCCATCTCCATCTTTAAATGATTCTGTAATGAAACAGTTAGCAATAAAGAGAAAATTGATTTGAAACTTCTAGTCTCTTTAAGTGTTAGATATGAAAATATTTTGTAACACTTTGAGAGTTTTGATTGTTTGTTCCAAATGTTCAATAACCGTCAATTCATTCCCTGGAACAAGTTTGATTCACGTAGAATCGCACCATCGTTGCTTTCCAGTTGACACAAGTTTGATTCTTGTAGAATCGCACAAGTCACCTACCAAGAGCTTGTTTGATGTAGGCTCTAGCAGGATTTCCATCTTCATTGTGAAAATCTTCGTTTCACTCGGATGTTCTGGCAATATCACAAGGATAATGCGTAGGACTCTTAGGATAGTCTTGTTTCCACAGTGTGTGAAAGACAAGAGAATTGGATATGTGTCCTAACGAGATTAATTGACGATCTCTTGGCTCTAGACTCAATAGTGCGTTTTGGTTCTAGTAATCGGAGGCTGGAGCTGACTGCCACCTTTTCAATATCAACTAACTCGGAGTGAGAAAGTCAATAGATAACGTGTTTAGTCTCCGTGAGAAATGAAACAGAAATCTTTTGAGAGATTCTGAGTGGCTAGGGAGGGTTGTGCATTGCATCACTAGGTCCATGATGTCGATCTTCATGTCAGCCTATCATTTAGTGATTCTGGCAGCATACGTATTGACCCGGTTTCTGCCTAAGTGTATGGAGGGCTTCTTCCTTTACACCCTTTATCCTTACAATTCTTTTTAATTCTTCAACCTCTTCAATGCTTACCGAGACTTCATGACTAGAACCTTGTTGGGTTTATTTCCAGTACTAGCTCATCCTCAGTCTGGCACTTTTCCCTTTATTCTCACTTTTACGTTTTATATGTCTTTACTAAGGACTTACTCTAAAAGTGGATTGTCCTGGTAGATCCTTCGATTTTGGTGGATCATTGGGAATTTACCTACCTTACCAACCTTATAACTCAAATAAAGTAAAATTTCCATGGTCGGTCTTTTGGTACAGTTCTCCTTTCCATAAAACCAATTGAAAATTCAATTAAGGTACTTATGATATAAATATCAAAGCGTTTAGTACCTCGATCATTTTTTGATATTTTTCAGAAACGCTCCCCCTCAAAATGTGCTTCGGTATTCGAAATTGTTTAGCACGTTTGGGCGGAGTATATACATGAGTCCTAATAATCACGATTATTATTATACACATATTTTAATCACATTTTCTCCCCTTATCAAAAATTTTAAACCCTTTGACATTTTGGATATCAATTGATTTAAATATGTTATAAAACTTGGGAGAAAAGTGTGGCCATAATTCCCAAGTCGTGTAAGAAACATATAACTGCTCCCCCTCAATCGTTGAGGGATATAAATTATTCCTACACTTAATCATCAAAAGATTCACTACTTACTAATGTACAAGATATATTATTCACAATAAGAAAGTATTGACCTTTTTATTGTAACGACGATGTCGTCACGTTGTTCTGTTGATCAGCCTGTAGTCAATATCTCTTATTCTTCCTCCAACAAAGCTTTCCAGACTTCAAAAGATCCTCCTGATTCTGGTAGTTTTTCTTAATCGTTGTGATGAGTCTTTTGCTCTCCTCTTGTCACTCATATGACATTTCCTAGGTCTCCATGCCTCTTATTGTACTCGAACGATGAAAGTCTTTAACCATTGTGATCCACGCTTTTCCATGCTTCTTTTCAACGTCCCATCACGAAACTTTGTGTATCTCATTCAGCTTCATCAACTTTCTCCTGATCTTTTTGTCTCTGTAGGCTAATGACTCTTGGCTTAGGGACAATCATATAATCTTTTTGAGTGAATAGTCAGTGGCATCCCCAATTAGGGGACGTTCGAGGTTGAGCTTTGTTCTGATAGCTCTCAATTCCGAGCTGGCAAGCCCTCCCACGCGATTCCCCCTGATGACCTGGTTTCTGATCCTCATGTTACTGCTGTGTGTAGGTGGATCTTGTAGATTTAGAACAGATGGTTTGAGTGTGCTTGAATAATGAGTAGATTACAGATCTTCAAAATCATTTGGATGAAGGTTTTTAAAATCCTTTTTCGAGATCTTGTACTCTTTGTAGTCAGCTCGGCGAAGAATTATCTCTCTCAAGTAGTTGTATTCGTATTTTTCGAAAGTCTTGACACGGATCACACTGAGAATTCGCATCTGGGATTTGACTGCTTTACGATCTGAGGGCTCACTATGTTTGTTGATGTAAAATTGCTTTTTATTGAACCACCAGTGTGTGATACCATAAGCTGCACTGATGTCATAATCGCGTTCACTTTCAACCCACAAAGACGGAACTAATTCTTCTAGTCCAAAGTCTAGGTAACGAGCGGCTTTGAGCTTGGATATGGTAAGGCAGTTATTCGTTTCCTTTACCTGTCAGAAGGTATTCCACGCGAATTTGATGACCCTCAGGATTAACTAAATCAACCTTATTCGTCAGCAGCTTATGGCATTCATCCATCTAAAATTAAAGAAAGACGTTGTTCTTGTGAAAGGCTTTAACAAGGTTGAAAGCTGGACCTTCCAAATCAGCTTTGCAGAGCTTCTTCTTTCTTCGTCTGCAGAACCATTGGATGAAGGAACCTATATCATACGCTTCCATTGAAGCTTGTTTTCGCGGGAACTTGATACGTTGTGGCGTATGCATTTGCCAGTTGTCTCTCGGTTTCAGGAAATCATTCGGGGAATGGTCATTATGGTTTCAGGGTAGCTGGTCTTTCATCTTCTGGTATCGGTTTAAAACAATGTAGCAGCCGATACCAATGGGAATATGTGCGTTATAGTGTCCTTCTGATTGAGACATGCCTTCATTTGTCTTTGAACGTCATCAGAGGAATGTCGGAGTGTCCAGATTGGGTTCAGGATTTGTGCATCGAAGAGTGAATAACAACATCTATTGTGTAAGTGATTTGCCAGCGTTGAGTAAGAGTTGGATATTGTTTTGGACGCAGATGCATCTGATATCCTGTGGTTTCTGCGAACTTAGCTCATCATCTTTGGAGGAGTTGAGGCTGGACCTAGAAGCACCTGCATGTGTCTTCTCCTTTTTGTTGACTTACCCTGGTTTGATCCAGCTGAAGGGCCTTCATCATCATCATCATCATCATCTTCATCATCATCACTATCATGCTTTCTTTTGTGGTCTTTAACCCTGTCTTTAACCTCCTTATCCATGGCATCTTTATCTGCTATTAACGCTTCCATAAGAGCATGGTATAGATGGAAGTTAGCAGGATTTTGTTTGCAGTCCTGTTCTTATGCATGTGTTTGAAGAGAGCATTCTTTAGATCAAATTCTTCAATGTGTAACTTTATCAGTTGACCTGATGGTATACGTTGACTCTTGTTTCTTCTCACATTGTTCCTTTTTTATTCTGATAATCTCTTTCGGACTCTTTTCAGATTCTTGATTCTTGATAGACTCTGGGCCAGGCAGCACAGAGTATTTCTCAATTAAATGTGTCGTTCAAGAATCCTAAGGAAAGCATCATCAAGTTTTGTTCCTAGATACTTATCAACAACTGCAGGAACTTGGGATTTAATAGAAGCCAACAGTAGCAGAGTGATCAGTCTTCTTTACTTCAGACATATCTTGCTCTAATTTTGCCACTCTTAGCGCTAGGGCGGATGAATGGAGTGATCTCTGGGAGAGTTGTGGTGACGTTTGATGACTTGGATCAGGTATGGTGAAATCAGACTCATTTACAACTTTAGATTTCTCCTGATCATCTTCGGTTGGTTTGTCATAAAGAAATTGATCCCCAAAGTTATCAGTGTCTTCTAGATTTTTCATGGACGACATAGAACCAGAATGACTTTCTGGATTATCTTCGATGACACGTTCGTCAGTTATGAGTTTCAGGTTTTCATGAACCTTTGGGTAGGCTGTAGCGAGGAATTCTTCATCCATGTGCTCAGGGTTTGGTCCAGCAAGAGACACATGTACTTTTCATGGAGTCTGATCCGTCTGGTTTCTTGACAATGGGCACAAGGTCTGTCCAGCCAGTGCCTATGTGCTTTTCCTGGGTCTGATCCAGCCTGGTTTCTTTACGAAAAGTTATCCCCTACTCCTGTTGTCTTTGTGGACGAAGCTACTTCACCTTGTTCTTTGTCACCTTTAGGAGCAGCGGCTTTCTGTTTCCACAAAACCCCAAAAATTTCTTGGTTAGTTCTGAATCAGTTGTTGATGAAGATTCATGGACCACTTTCTCTGATGTATCATCTTCAGGTTGAGAAGAGGGCCAGTTGTCGAATCATGAGGTGCTTGATCACGCCTAACAAGGATAAACTGATCCGTAGTACTTTTCTTCTTTGACAGATCGATCAGGGAATGAGCTACTTGTTCTTCGGTTACAATAGCCTTACCCTTGCCCACTACTTCAGGTAGTTTGGGAGTTGTTTCAGATACTGGATCCCTGATCGCTACTCCTCCAACAGGTGCCTGGACCTGTATGGCAGAAAATGGGAAAGGATCCATAGACTAAGCTTAATTGCTCGTTCTATGTCAGCATCAGCACCTTCACCTTCTCCCTTTTCTTGATGCGCATCCAAACTCATCTTCTTGGCCAGTTCGAGAGCAGGATCATCACCTTCTCCTTGAGGAACAGGTTCTTGTTGAGCTTCATCATCTTCATCAACAAGTTGGAAAGAAGGCTTTCCTTTTCTAACTTTATGTGGAGGCTTACGCTTAGAAGGTTTCTTGTCGGAGACTTAGGTTGTTTGGATGAAAGTTGGCTTGGTTGCTTTGACAGGGAGTAGTAGTTGTGGGCTTCTTGGGTGGAGCACGCTTTGTTGCAGGTTTAGGTTGCTTGCTTGCACTATCTTGTGGTGTTTTCTTCGTATTCTTAGCAACCATTTCCAGATACTTTGGATAGTATGAAGATTGTTGAATGGCTTGAGTAATCAATTGTTTGGGAATTGCCATTCTAAACACTTCATATTGTTTCACCCTTCGAGTTTAACTTGAGGATTACCTAGCAGAAAGTCATCTCTGGGAAGATGACAAGGGGACTCATGTCTTTTATGTACATCACTGGTGTTCCCTAATATAGTAGATTATCATCTTTGTAAAACCGCCGTAGGAATGAGGGAGAGGAACTGTTTCTCTTAGGGTCTTCTGACTGGCTTTTGATTGCCTTTGTGTGAGAAGAATGTCTGAATCCCTTGAGTAAACTCTTCCCATAACAGTTCTGCATGATCAACATTAGTTTGAGTGACAATGCCCCACAACATTTGTAGCACTGGGTGTCTTGGTTTGTCACCACCAGATGTCTTTCCGGTTAAGCACTGGTTAATCAGTGTTAGAATTGCTCTCCATGGCTGATATACATAATTCACACGTATATTGGAGACAAATTCTACAGTTCAGGGTACCCCAGCTGATTTACAAAATCAATCACCGTGTCACCAGTCGGAGGTAACTCAAATGGGTGAGCTGGGTCGACAGGAGTTATATCTAAGGCCTTTCTAAGAAGATCAGCACTTAGATTGAACCATTGTTCATCAACTTGACAGCAATAAACCCCAGTCTTCTCGTCATACTTCATAGAGTTCCAGAACTGCTGAATGTAGATGGCAGGAACACTAGCAGAGGCAGAGAACGCTCTGAAGAAGTTGGTGTTACGCAAAGTTGTTCCAAGAAATCTGAAAGATGGGATTCTTCTGTATCTTTTGAGCATCGAAAAGAAGATTGCTTTTCCCGATTTGTAACCATTGAGAGCGAGGTACAATCTGCTCATCTGTTCTTGTTGGTGCTTGAGCGGGAACATTTTGCTCTGCCATCGTATTCTGCATAAGAGTAATTAACAAAGGAAACAAGCATGGCAGAGAAACGATGTTAGAGAGGAAGGTTGACATTGACATGACATGCCTCGAATAACAGCAACAGTTTAGGACACAGGTTGCAGAATTGTTCAACAGATACAATTACATGTTATCTAAGCCCGTATGGGTGATAGATATTAATAGGAGTTCATAGGAATGGGCCTTAAATGATTAACGGGCTTAATGGGCTAAATTTCTGAAAATAAGCCCAAACCGCCGCCAAGCAGTTTGTCAACCCGCCGTGAGGTGGATTGAGCAAACCGTCGCGAAGTAGGACAGAGCACCAAACCGGCCCTTGAATTTTTTAATTATTTTTCAAACCGCACCGGAAGTAAAAAATTTTGAAAAGGGCAGGGATGAATATTTTGATAATAAAGTAATATAGTCGACCATCCGCTGTGACGGCTGGGTTTACCTGTATGAATAAAATAATATAAATATTAAGGCAACCCGCTGTGAATCAACCCGCCATGAATCAACCCGCCGCAAATAGAAATCACACGGCGGGTTGATAATTTTAATATTAAAATATTAAATTCAACCAAACCGCTGCCACGCGGCGGTTTGGTCGAATATTTCTTTATTATTAAAATATTCATCCCGCCCTTTTCAAATTTTTACTTCCGGCGGCGGTTTGATTAATATATTAAAATATTCGTGGCGGTTTGGTGCTCTTCTTCGCGACGGTTTGCTTCAATTCCACTCCGGCGGGTTGACAAACTGCCTTGGCGGCGGTTTGGGGCTTATTTTTCAGAAAATTTTGCCCATTAAGCGGTTAATAATTTAAGGCCTATTCCTATGGGGACCCTATTAATTATCTATCACCATATGGCTTTAGATAAATGTAATTGTTATCTGCTTGAACATTCTGCCAACCTGTGTCCTAAACTCCAGTTCGTTGCTGTTATTCGAGGCGTGTCATGTCTATGTAACCTTCCTCTCTAACATCGTTTCTCTGCCATGCTTGTTTCCTTTGTTATTCTCTATTGGCAGAATACGATGGCAGAGCAAAATGTTCGCCTCAAGCACAACAAGAACAGTGAGTTAGATTGTACCTCGCTCTCAATGGTTACAAATCAGGAAAAGCAATCTTCTTTTCGATGCTCAAAAGATACAGAAGAACCCCATCTTTCAGATATCTTTTTTTTCAATTTTGTGGACATCTTGCGTAACACCAACTTCTTCAGAGCGTTCTCTGCCTCTGCTAGTGTTCCTGCCATCTACATTCAGCAGTTCTGGAACTCTATGAAGTATGACGAGAAGACTGGGGTTTATTGCTGTCAAGTTGATGAACAATGGTTCAATCTAAGTGTTGATCTTCTTAGAAAGGCCTTAGATATAACTCCTGTCGACCCAGCTCACCCATTTGAGTTACCTCCGACTCGGTGAACGGTGATTGATTTTGTAAATCAGCTTGGGTACCCCTGAACCTGTAGAATTTGTCTCCAATATACGTGTGAATTATGTATATCAGCCATGGAGAGCAATTCTAACACTGATTAACCAGTGCTTAACCGGAAAGACATCTGGTGGTGACAAACCAAGACACCCAGTGCTACAAATGTTGTGGGGCATTGTCACTCAAACTAATGTTGATCATGCAGAACTGTTATGGGAAAGGAGTATACTCAAGGGAGGATTCAGACATTGCTTTTTTTTTTTTCTCACTCAAGGCAAGTCATAAAGCCAGTCGAAAGACCTAGAAGAAGCAGTTGTTCCTCTCCTATTACTTACGGACAGGTTTACTAAGATGATAATTACTATTTGGGGGATCACCAGTGATGTAATAAAAGAAATGAGTCTCCTTGTCATCTTCAGGAGATGACTTCTGCTAAGGTAATCTCAAAGTTTGATCTCGAAGTGAAAATATTGAAGTGTTTGGAATTGGCGATTCCCAAAACAATGATTGCTCAAGCCATTCAACAATCTTCATACTATCCAAAAGTATCTGGGAAATGGTTGCTAAGAATACGAACGAAAGATAACACCACGGATAGTGCAAGAAGCAAACCTGAAACCTGACAACAAGCGTGCACCACCCAAGAAGCCCACAACTAACTACTCCTGTCAAAGCAACCAAGCCAACTTAATCCAAAACAACCTAGTCTCTGACAAAAAAGGCCTTCTTAAGCGTAAGCCTCCACAGAAAGTTAGAAAAGGAAAGCCTTCTTTCCAACTTGTTGATGAAGATGATGAAGCTCTACAAGAACTTGTTCCTCAAGGAGAAGGTGATGATCCTGATCTCGAACTGGCCAAGAAGATGAGTTTGGATGCGCATCAAGAAAAGGGAGAAGGTGAAGGTGCTGATGCTGACATAGAACGAGCAATTAAAGTTAGCTTGGATCCTTCCTTTCTGCCACAAGGTCAGGCACCTGTTGGAGGAGTAGCGATCAGGGATCCAGTATCTGAAACAACTCCCAAACTACCTGAAGTAGTGGGCAAGGGTAAGGCTATTGTAACCGAAGAACAAGTAGCTCATTCCCTGATCGATCTGTCAAAGAAGAAAAGAACTACGGATCAGTTTATCCTTGTTAGGCTTTGATCAAGCACCTCAGATTCGACAACTGGACCCTCTTCTCAACCTGAAGATGATACATCCAGAAAGTGTCCATGATATCTTCAACAACTGATTCAGAATGAACAGAAAGTGGAACAGAAGCCGCTGCTCCTAAAGGTAACAAAGAATAAGGTGAAGTAGCTTCATCCATAGTGACAACAGGAGTAGGGATATCTGTTCGTATAGAAGACCAGGCTGGATCAGACCCTGGAAAAGCACATGAGGCTCTAGCTGGACCAGACCCTGAGCCTATGCAAGAAGACCAGACTGGATCAGACTCTGGAAAAGTACATGTGTCTCTTGCTGGACCAAACCTGAGCATCATGGGATGAGAATTCTCGCTACAGCCTACCTATAGGTTCATGAAAACCTGAAACTCTTAACTGACGAACGTGTATCGAAGATAATCCTGAAAGTCATTCTGGTCTATGTCGCCATGAAAATCTAGAAGGCATATAACTTGGGATCAATTTATTTATGACAAACTACCGAAAGATGATTCAGGAGAATCTAAAAAGTTTGTAAATGAGTCTGATTCACCATACTGATCAAAGTCATTCAAACCGTCACAACAAACTCTCCCGAGATCACTACATTCATCGCCTTCAGTAAGAGTGCAAAAAATTGTAGCAAGATATGTCTGAAGTAAAGAAGATGATCACTCTCTACTGTTTTGGCTTCTATTTAAAATCCAAGTCCTACAGTTCGTACTGAAACTATCTAGGAACAAAATTGTGATGCTCTCTTTAGGATTCTTGAACGACAACTGTAGAGATTTAATTTAAGTATTACTTGTGCATGCACTGGCCCAGAGTCTATCAAGAATCAAGAAACTAAAAAGAGTCCAAAAGAGAAGATTATCAGAATAAAAAAACAAAATTGAACAAGGTTGAGAAGAAAAATGAGTACGTATACCATCAGGTCAACATGATAATGTTTCCACTTGAAGAATTTGAACTAAAGATTGCTTCTTCAAAAAGCACATGCTTAAGAAAAGGACTGCTAACAGAAATCCAGCAACTTATCTATACCATGCTCTTAGGAAGCGTTTAATAGAAGATGGAAGATGACATGGTATAAGAGTGTTATAAGACAGGGTTAAAGACCACAAAGAAAAAGCATGATAAGTGATGATGATGAAGGTGATGATGATGATGATGATGAAGGCCCTTCGTGGATCAATACCAGGGGTAAGTCAACTAAAGGAGAAGACACAGATTCAGGTGCTTCTTAGGTCAGCTCAACTCCTCCTAAAGATGATGAGCAAAATGTTCGAAGAAACCACTAGAGATTCTGATGCAATCTGCGTCCAAACAAATTTCCAACACTTACTCAACTGGCTGGCAATACATGGGGACACAAGAGATGTTGTTATTCACTCTTCGATGCATCAAATATGAAATCCCGAATCTGGACCACTCCGTACATTCTCTGATGACGTGTTCAAACAACAAGGATGATGGGCATTGTCTCAGATCTGAAGACACTGATAAATCGTCAGATTTCCAAGGTAAACGGATGCTCATGTTTAAACGTTCCAGAAGATGAAAGACCAGCTACGCTGAACATAATGGACCATTCCCCGAAATGATTTCACTGAACCAGAGAACAACTGGGCAAGCATTCGCCACAAACGTATCAAGTTCCCGCGAAGAACAAGCTTCAAAGAAGACGTATGATATAGGTTCCTTTCAACCAATGGTTCTGCAGTACGAATCGGGAAAGAAGAAGCTCTGCAAAGCTCTTTTGGAAGGTCCAGCTTTCAACCTTGTTAAAGCTTTCAAAAGAAAAGTCTTTCTTTAATTTTTAGATGGGATGAATGCCAATAAGCTGTCGACGCATTGGTTTGATTTAATTATTCCTGAGGTCATCTAATTCTGCGTGGAATTCTTCTGACAGGGGACAAAGAACGAAAATCTGCCTTATCCATATCCAAGATCAAAGCCGCTCGTTACATAGACTTTGGATAGAAGAATTAGTTCCGTCTTGGTGGGTGAAGTGAACGCGATTAGGACATCTGTGCAGCTGTATGGTATCTAACACTGGTGGTTCAAGTAGAAAGAATTGTACATCAAAAACATATGAGCCCTCAGATCGTGAAGCAGTCAGATCCCAGATGCCGAATTCTCAGTGTTGTCCATCCGGTTAGTCAAGACTTTTCGAAAAATTTGAATAAATCTCCTGAGAGAATAATTCTTCGCCGAGCTGTCTACAATGAGTTACAAGTTCTCGAAAAGGATTTTAAAAACCTTCATCCAACTGAGTTGAGATCTGTATCTACTCAATATTCAAGACAAACTCAACCATCTGTCTAAATCGGACAAGATCCACCTACACACAGCAGTCAACATGTGGATCAGAAACCTGGTCATCAGGAATCGTGTGGGAGACTTGCAGCTCGGAATTGAGAGCTATCAAACAAAGCTCAACCTCGAACGTCCTAATTGGGATGCAACTGACTATTCCTTCAAAGAAGATTATACGATTGTCCCTAAGCCAAGAGCCGTTATCTACAGAGACAGAAATGATCAGAGAAAGTTGATGAGGCTGAATGAGATACACAAGTTTAGTGATGGGACGTTGACAAGAGTCATGGAAAAGCTGGATCACATGGTTAAAGACTTTCATCTGTTCGAGTACAATAAGGGCATGGAGACTAGGAAATGGTCAGAGGATGACAAGAGGAGGAGCAAAGCACTTTCATCACAAAGTTAGAAAAGACACTAAGTATCGGGAGGATCTTTCGTAAGTCTGGAAAGCTTTGTTGGAGGAAGAATAAGAGATATTGACTACAGGCTGATCAACAGAACAACGTGACGACATCGTCGTTACAATAAAAAGGTCAATACTTTCTTATTGTGAATAATATATCTTGTACATTAGTAAGTAGTGAATCTTTTGATGATTAAGTGTAGGAATAATTTATATCCCTCAACGATTGAGGGGGAGCAGTTATATGTTTCTTACACGACTTGGGAATTATGGCCACACTTTTCTCCCAAGTTTTTTTAACAATATTTAATTAATAGATATCCAAAATGTCAACGGGTTTTTTAAAATATTTGATAAGGGAGTAAATGTGATTAAAATGGTGTATATAATAAATCTTGATTATTAGGACTCATGTATATACTCCGCCAAAAAGTGACTAAACAACTTGCGAATACCGAAGCACATTTTTGAGGGGGAGCGTTTCTGAAGAAATAAACGATCGAGGTACTAAACGCTTTGATATATATATTAAGTACTTTATTGAATTTTCAATTGGTTTTATATGGAAAGGAGACCTGTACAAAAGACCGACCATGAATTTTACTTTGATTGGAGTTATAAGGTTGCGTAAGGTTAGGTACAATTCCAATGATACAGCCAAAATCGAAGGGATCTACTCAGGGACAATCTCTAGTTTGTGTAGAAGTACTTAGGTTATGACATAAAAAGCAGTAAAAGTGAGTATAAGGAAAAGTGCGATGAGTGGAGCTAGTACTGTAATAAACCAACAAGGTTCTTAAGTCAGGGAAGTCTCGGTAAGCATTGAAGGGGTTGAAGAATTAAAAAGAATTGTTAAGGATAAAGGGTTTGTAAAGGAAGAAAGCATCCATAAAATTAAGGCAGACTAGAAACGTTATAGTCAATAGTATTGTGACAGAATCACTAAGATGATTGCTTGACATTGAAGATTGACATCATGGACCCAGTCGATGAAATGCCAAACCCTCCCTAGCCACTCACGAATCTCTTAAAATATTTCTGTTTCATTTCTCACGGAGACTAAACACATTATCTATTGACTTTCTCACTCCGAAGTTAGTTGATATTGAAAATGTGGCAGTCAGCTCAGCTACGAATACTAGAAACCTAACGCACTATTGAGTCTAGTAGTAGGAGATCGTCAATTAATATCGTTTTAGGACACATATCCAATTCTCTTGTTTTCACACACTGTGGAAACAAGCTCAATCTAAGAGGTCCTACGCCATTATCCTTGTGATATTGCCAGAACATCAGAGTGAAACGAAGATTTTCACAATGAAGATGGAAATCCTGCTAGAGCCTACATCAAACAAGCTCTTGGTAGGTGACTTGTGCGATTCTACAAGAATCAAACTTGTGTCAACTGGAAAGCAACGATGGTGCGATTCTACGTGAATCAAACTTGTTCCAGGGAATGAATTGACGGTTATTGAACATTTGACAAACAATCAAAAATAACAAAGTGTATAAAAATATTTTCATATCTAACATCTAAGACTGAAGTTTCAAAATCAATTTTCTTCTTTTTGCTAACTGTTTCATTACAGAATCATTTAAAGATGGAGATGGAAATGGAGTTACCAGTAACAGAAATGTCAAGTCAATCACCAAATGCTAAGACACGACCTACACTTGTTATGAAGTTAAGAAAGATCTCATAAAGGTGTCAAAGCTTCCGCAAACTTTGATTATACATAATTTCTTCACAAAGTTGTTACAAAATGGCGATAAATTACCAAGAGGATGTAAGATTATGTTTGGCGATGGATCTCAAGAAAGCTCAAGATCACATAGTCAAAGACAGTCAATGATAAATCAAAAGATCTTCTGCCACCAACGTACAAGGGACATTAAAAGAGAATCATATCTCTACAGCAAAGACTGAGTGATTAAGTTTAGTAATTTTAGGGGTGACCTCCACAGGGGGGAGATTGTTAGTTGTTAGAAAAAAGAATCGGCACCCAGTGTATTTAACTGTTTATTAATAGCTCGTATGTTAATAGTTTACAGTATGGACTTTTGGTAAATTAAAACGATAGGTATTAGTACACGATACTATTGTAAGAAAAACCATATATATATAATCCTCTTCCAACTTTGGAAGAGGAATCTAGTCATTTATTATTTTCCATTTAAACACACTTGTTTTCTCTCTTAGAAAACACTCATGTGTTTCTCTCTTAGAAAACTAGCAAAGTCAAGAATCGGACACCCGAGTAGATGATATATGATATACCACCATGGTCAAATTTTGATGAGATTGAAACTAAAAATTATTAAGTTGAAACCTTACAAGTGGCGTCACTTTAATTAAGGAGAATGAAACACTTGTAGTTGATCTTACCAAAGCTGTTCTGATTCAATCAAACAAAGGCGCGGGTTTCAAACAAAAACTTCAAATGTAACATAAAACGAGGCAGAAAATCTAAAGTCTCAATTGTTTGAATTTGCAGACACAAAGTTCAATAACATTTTGGGAAAGATTGAAATTTTTCAAAAGAATCAATTTGATTCCTGTTCAAGATCAAAGTTGCATTGTTGTTATTTCTGAACTTAAAAAGGAATCGGGAGTAGGAATATTTGTGTTAATGCAAAAGGTAAGTTTCAAACAAAGTTTGTCGAGCTTGAAAAGGTTATAATCAACAAAACAAAAGATTTTGATGATGTCAAGGCATGAATTGTCGAACCAAAACAGCAAAATTTGCTGGCATATTTTGAAAAACTTGGAAAATAAAAAAACGAATGTTGTTCTTGAACGACAATTGGCTCGTAAGGTTGACGATTCTATAAGCCGATAAATATGATTTATTTGAAAGAATTTAATCATTCTCTAAGATACTCAACAGTGAAAATTCTGACAAAGGGAAGAGTGTGGAAACAAAGTTGATAATTCTTTAAGTTTGGGCAAAACCACTGTTTACTTAACAATGTAAAGAGATCTTCTTTTGAACATCTAATTGCGTTTTTTCGGAATCAAATTGGCATCACATATTTATTAGTTCTTTGTAATAAAATAAATATCATGAGTTTGATGAACTTCGTATAATGCAATTTAAAGTAAGTTGGTTTCTCGTATTCAAAAAAAAATGGAACATCATTGTTTTCAAAATCTTCAAAACCAAAAGAAGTGTTTCGGGAAAAGGTTCACACGGGTGAATCCTCAAAACCATTTTCAAGAAGGGTTTCTCAGTTTATAACATATTCTTTACAAAAAGATAGGAAGTTTTCTAAGAAATCTCAAAGTTTTGAAACATTTTTTCCTCAAAAGGGTTTTTTAAGACAGAGGCTCAATGCAAAGAATCTAATCTTTTGAAAACATCACACTCTTGTTTTTTACATCCGGTAAAAAACAAGGTGTGGAGACCAATTAAGGAATCTCAAACTTTTGAAGCATCTACTTCTCAAAAGAGTTTTAAGACAAGTACTTTAAAAGGAAAGAATCAAGTTTTTGTTACTCCACACTCTCGTTTTACACCGGTAAAGCAACTGTGGAGACCAAAGAAAAGTCATTTGAAAACTTTCAAATATTCCAAATTAGAAATGCTTTCAATGCAAAACAAGAATGACTTGGCTTTGAAAAACAAAAACAATGGAAGATTTTCAAACGCTTCAAAAACGAATTTTCAGAATGATACATCAAATGGTAAAAATAAATGGAAATTTTCTTCACCAACAAGATTTAAAACTCCACATGAAACACCGAGTTTCAATAATAAATGGAAAATCAAAAAGGATTTTAAATCTCTGTTGATTCTACAAGAGTTGTTTTCAAATGAAACAACAGGTTTCAATCTCTCGTGGATACTCAAACATTTTTACATCGAGATTTGACACAACTTTAAAAATGGTTTTCAAACTTGGGCAAAACCCAGTTAGCACCGTGCTTAAAATGGGTTCCAAAGGTTTTTGTTCTAAAATTTAAATGTAAATGGCTTGTTATTAATCAATGTCTAGATTGCAAAACCCGTGCTTTAAATAAAAGGAAAATGTAGTCTTCAGTGCATTTATCCATTAACAACGTAAAAGAGAAGAAATCTTTTCGGATCTTGAGCTAATCAAATAAAAATTCAAAGTTTGTTAGCTCAAAGTCACTTGGTTTGTATTCAAATGTCTGGATTGCAACCCGTGCTATAAATAAAGGAAAATGTACGTTTCAGTGCATTTATCCTTAACAACGAAAAGAGAAATCTTTTCGGTCTTGAGCTATTCAAACAAAACATTCAAAGTTTTGTAGCTCAAGTCATTGGTTTGTATTCAAATGACAGATTGCATCCCGTGCTTTAAGTAAAAGGAAAATGTACGTTTGAGTGCATTTATCCTTAACAACGAAAAGAGAAATCTTTTCGGTCTTGAGCTATTCAAACAAAATATTCAAAGTTTTGTAGCTCAAGTCAATGGATTGTTATTAAATTTCAGATAACAACTCGGTTTTCAAATAAAAGAAAAGTGTACGTTTCAGTGCACTTTATCTTCAAAAAAAGAGAAATCTTCTTTGTCCCGAGCAAATTTTTATCAACATCTTTTCAAAAAGTGTGCTCGGGACATACGACTTCTAAGTATGCAGCTTAGGACTCGTCTTCATATAATGGAATGTGTACATTTTTTTGTGCATTTATCCTAAAACGAGAAGCTTTCACCTTCTCGAACTTGAATTTAGCTCAAGTAAATGTTTTTGAAAATGTTGAACATAATTATTCAAGATTTTATCAAAAAGATTTTTCAAAATCTTTCAAAAATTGTTTGTTCAACACTCCCTTCTCTTGATA
Organism: Tanacetum coccineum; assembly: GCA_026074375.1. Taxonomy (NCBI): domain Eukaryota; kingdom Viridiplantae; phylum Streptophyta; class Magnoliopsida; order Asterales; family Asteraceae; genus Tanacetum; species Tanacetum coccineum. The sequence goes on from BQNB010000039.1 coordinate 177,824, forward strand.
CTTTCAAAATTCGAATCATTTTTTTAAATGGATCAATTTTTAGGGGGGAGTGTTTTAAAAATCAAATGCCTTTAATGTTGTCGGTTGGATAATCTCATAAAAGTCAAAATTTATGTATCCAAAACATTCAGTGGATTCAAAAGTGGTTCTTCAATGATATACCAAGGCATCTTAACTCCATCCCTCAATATAATTGTAGTGGCATACAAAATGAAGTTTTTTGTTATTGAGGAGGAGTATAAAAGAAAATGTTTTTTAAACAAATGAATAATAATCTATATAAAAATAGTTGTTGTCAAGTGGGTATAGATCAATAAGCGTGCAAATGGTGAAAATTGTGTCTGGTTACGACCGTTTCTTGAATTTAACAGATGTAGGAAGTTGAGCAATCTATGACCATTCGCTTTAGATAATCGAATACTTTGTACAAACTAGTTTTTCAAATTGTTTAGAACATTCAGAGAGTTTCCAAGTCATATCATGCTATTCCGTTTTTCTCCCATGTGTTTTCAAAATCTCAATAGCTTTTTAATCCATTGTATATCAAAATATCATATGGTATGCTATTTTTGAGGGGCGAGAAAAATTGGATTAAAATGTGATCAAGAAAGATGAAATGCTTAAGTGTTGTGAAGTAACAAAGTGATTCTAAAAGACTCAAAGTGCAAATCACTCTTTCCTCATGTATGCAAAATAATTCTGAATAAAATAATTTAGAATATCAATGCACATGTGTAGGGGGAGTATTTCTAAAAATAAAACTTTCAAAGTGTTAAATGTTTTGATTTATATCAAACAGTTTGATTGATTTTCAAATGGTTTTATGGTTTCGATCTTAAATACCCATCAACCTACTACCTCACGATGATCAAAGAAGAAATAAGGTGGTAATGTTAGGTATTATCCCATGACAAGCAATCAAAACCGGAGGAAATCTACCCAGGGGACATTCCATAAAACGAATATAAGTACTTAGTATGATGGAGGTTAAATGTGTATGGGAATAATGTCAACTAAGGCATGAGCTATCATCGGAACAATCACAACATGATGATAGTAATGACGTCTTGGTGGACATTGAAGGGGTTGAAGAATGAAAAAGAAATGATGTGTAATGGGTGAAAAAGAAAAGAAGCCTCTCCACAATTATTAGGCAGGAGGAATCCGGGTCATTAACATAATCTATCAATATCATAAAAGATGATATTCGGTATTGAAGAAAGATCATCATGGACCCAGTGATGCATTGCACAACCTCTTCCCAGCCACTCAAGATATTCTCTCAAAAGAAATTCTTGTTTCCATTGTCACGGAGATTAAACGAATAAGCTAATTGTCATTCTCACTCGAGATTGTTGATTTTGAAAAGGTGGCAGTCTGGTCCGCCTCGATCACCCTAAAACCAAAAAAGCACTTATTGAGTTAGAGCCAATGAGATCATATCATCAAACTCTCCCATAGGACACAAAAGTACATTTAATTTTAAACATCAATGATACAAAAGGTACAAGAGTTGCTTATATGTTATAGTGACATTGCATGTCTTTGTGACATTGCGCGGAACATTCAATGTGATTACTTTCGTAAAGTATTCAACAATGATAAATGGAAAATCCTACCATGTGTAAATCAAGCAAACGCGAACGTAGGTCACTAATTTGAAAATGATTGTTAATGATTAAATTAGTGTTACTAGTAATCTAAGTGATTCTAGTAGTTTATCAGTGTTTTTCAAGAATTTTGTTTTTTTAAAAAAAACTAATCAACATTTTCCTTGATTCATTCAAGTGAAGTGTTAGAATACCAAGGTTACTTATGATGTCACAATATTAATGAGGGGAGATTGTTGGAATTAAAGTTAGTAGTTGACTCTCAAGCTTAGACCGCACTCCACACATGACTTCACTATCGAATATTTAGGCGTAACAAGATTATGATTATGTTTAATGGTCATCAAATATAATCAGGGGGAAGAGAAGTATTCTAGCTGAATATTTTGTTAGAGCGCAACAATTAGGGGGAAGAAATGTGTACATCCGGTACTTAATTGACTTTGGCTGTATACAAAAACATAGTACATCAATGGGTGGAAGAAATGTGTATCATCTAGGACTTAATTGACTTTGGTGATATATAAACATCTGGGACTTAATTGACTTGGAGGTTATAGTTTCTTTCTTCTATGAGTTGTTTGTGTAAAGTATGTGCATACGAATGGTTGTTTATTTGGGGGGAAGCAGTTGGGGGAAGATACATTTATATACGACAATATCAACAACATCTCTACCTTTTAGAAGGAAGAACAATGTCATATCCATACCTTCATATCTCATACTCAAAGTTCAAAGATACACTTCTGCAACTTTGATAAATCAAAGAACTTCCTTAAATCATCAAGTTATTGATCAAGAAAAATGTTCTACATGAGGAAGATTGTAAGCTGTCAAGAAAGTATAAGTATGTTGGTTTTGAGCTTTAAAGACATATCAAGATAGATTCACGTGTAAAGAATGATGAATATGAAAAAGATCTCAGAGGCAAAAAGTCAACAAGGAATTGGAAAGATCAAGGTAAAGATCTCTAGAGCATGATTGGAACACAAGATCACCTATACACAATAAGACTTAAGACAAACAAGCATTAAAGTTCAAAGATCAAAGTCACAAGAGAGATCTCAATGATCATCCTTTAGGGGGAGATTGTTACGAATAAGAAAATGATGATCATTAATGCAATCAAAGAGAGATCTCAATGATCATCCCTTGGGGGATGATTGTTAGGAATGACTAAAAGTGACAATTCTTATGCGAGAAATTTCTTGTAAATAAAATAAAGAAATAATATTGTGTAATAGGTTAGGTGATAGGCTCGTGACTTAAATAAAGTCACGAGACCCGACAAATAGCTAAAAGCTAAGAAACAAGAGCTCCTTGCTCTTCCTTGTAATTGGGTATAAATACCCTACCTCCAACTTATTTGTGAGGTGTGTCTCCTAAGTGTCTTCTAATCCTATTCTTATCTTTTCTCTAATCCTCCTCCTCCCTCTTTCTCTCTCTACTTTCCATCTTTCTCTCTTTAGAATAAACACACACACTACACCTAAACATACACTCTATTGCTTATTTATCTAAATTCAGACCTATAACAGTGAGAAAAGAGGAAATGTAGGGGAACCTAGAGTAAGGATAAGAATGGTAGGGATGATAATAAGAGGACTTGGACTGGGAATACTTTTGCTACGACCGCAAATTCTGTAGGAAGAGAGAATACAAGTGCTTGGCCCAAGCGTACCACCTACAACTCCTACCATGTACCCGGAGGGCTTTATCGCACATGCTTCAACTGTAACCGCCTATGTCATTTTGCTAAGGATTGTAGAGTTATGCCCAGGAATGTAAACCCGGTAAATGTAAGGAACCCATCACCCGCTCGTAGAGCATGCTATGAATATAGGAGTACTGACCATCTCAAACCGGCATGTCCTAGGTTTTAAATAGAGACAAGGAACCGGGAGGTGAGGAAACCTCCAAACCAAGTTGTTGCTAATAACGGGGGTCAGGGTCATGGAAACCAAGGGAACAAAGCTAGGGGTAGGGCATTCTTGTTGGGAGCAGAGGAAGCTCGCTAGGATCCGAACATTGTGACAGGTAGGTTTACTTTAAACAATCATTTTGCCACTACCTTATTTGACTCTGGTGCCGACTATAGATTTGTTTCTACTACTTTTATACCTCTGATAGGCATAGACCCCAGTGAATTAGGTTTTAGATATGAGATTGAGATAGCTAGCGGGTAACTAGTAAAGATTGATAAGGTTATTAAGGGTTGCAAACTCTAGAAAATCTAGGGTCATGTTTTTGAATCGATTTTGATACATTCGGGCATGGGAGTTTGATGTGATTTAGGTATGAAATGGTTGTCTAATCATAGGCTTGAAATTATTTGTCATGATGAATGTAGCGAGGATTACCACTATATTGATGGCAAGTGCTTAGAGTAATTAGGAGATAGGACCGGATTGAGAAAGCAAGACTTTTGATGAGTGCTAAGGCTAGCAATAAGAAACAAGAAGAGATTGTTGTGCTTAGAGATTTTACCAAGGTATTTTCTAATGATTTATTAGGATTGCCACCTCTTCGAGAAATTGAGTTCTGGATTGAGTTAATCCCTGAAGCTGTACCGATTATAAAGTCTCCCTATATTTTGGCACCTTCTGAATTGGAAGGAGGTTGTCGGGTCAATAAAGGAACTCCAGGAAAATGTTTCATTCGTAAGCTCATCGCCTTAGGGAGCACCGGTTTTTTTGTGAAAAAGAAGGATGGTTCTTTTAGGATGTGTATTGACTATAGAAAATTAAACAAGTTGTCTGTTAAGAATCGTTATCCACTTCCTAGGATTTATGATCTATTTGACCAACTGCAAGGGTCGTAGTTTTTCTCAAAGATAGATCTTAGGTCTGGATACCATCAGCTGAGAGTGCATAAGGATGACATTTCAAAGACTGCGTTTAGAATTCGTTATGGACATTTCGAGTTTATAGTAATGCCCTTTGGTCTGACTAACGCACCAGTGGCATTCATGGATTTAATGAACAGAGTTTATAGACCTTATCTTGATAAGTTTGTGATAGTGTTTATAGACGATATCTTAGTCTACTCTAAGACTCGAGAAGAGCATGTAGAACACTTAAGGTTAGTCTTGGAACTGCTTAAGAGAGAGAAATTGTATGCTAAGTTTTCTAAGTGTGAATTCTGGCTAAGAGAAGTACAGTTTCTTGGGCATGTGATAAATGGTAACAAGATTCATGTAGACCCCAGTAAGATTGAAGCTGTTAAGAATTGGAAAGCCCCTAGAACTCCGTCTGAGGTTCGTTCGTTCTTAGCATTGGCTGGATATTATCGTAGGTTCATTGAGAACTTTTCTAAGATAGCTAAGTCTCTTACTATCTTGACTCAGAAGTGTAAGACTTTCAATTGGGGTGAGGATCAAGAATTGGCATTTCAAACTTTAAAGGATAAGTTATGTAATGCGCCTATTCTACCTCTCCCGAACACCTTGGACCAGTAAGACTTGTGGTATATTATGATGCGTCGGGGGTTAGGACTGGTGCGTGTTGTGCAGAGAGACTTAAAGTGATTAGTTATGCGTCTAGGCAGTTGAAGATTCATGAAAAGAATTATATGACCCATGATTTGGAACTGGGAGCAGTTGTGTTTGCCCTTAAGATTTGGAGACATTATTTGTATGGGAACAAGAGTGTCATTCTATATGGATCATAAGAGTCTTCAACATATCTTTAGTCAGGAAAGAGTTGATATGCGACAACGTCACTGGATAGAGTTGTTTAGTGATTATGACTGTGAAATTCGCTACCATCCTGGTAAGGCGAATGTGGTGGCTGATGCCCTAAGTAGGAAGGAAAGAGTAAAGCCTAAGAGAGTTAGAGCTATGAATATGACCCTTCAGTCGAGTATCAAGGATAGGATACTGGCGGCTCAGAAGGAGGCTGTGGATGAGTTTGCAGGATTGCAAAAAGGTTTGGATGAGATGATAGAACAAAGAAGTGATGGGACTTTGTACTACCTGGATCGAATATGGGTACCTTTGAAGGGTGATGTGAGAACCCTGATAATGGATGAAGCCTATAAGTCGAAGTACTCTGTACACCCAGGAGCTGATAAGATGTATTATGACCTTAGAGATAGGTATTGGTGGTCGGGTATGAAGAAGGACATAGCTGTGTATGTTAGTAAGTGTTTGACTTGTTTAAAGGTTAAGGGCTGAGCATCTTAGGCCATCTGGCTTAGCTCCAACTACCTGAGATTACCGTAATGGAAATGGGAAAGTGATGAGTGTCATTTTATACACTTTTTTGGGGTCTGTTTTACGCATAATCGTTCTTTTATGCCCATAAATAGTTACTTAATAGTTCCTTTTTAGGTATTTAACATTTGGTAAGGCCATTGGAGAAAAATTCCTGTGACTTGGGCTTCATTTTGGAGAAGATATGGACAAGACTTCTGACCTGCACCAACATATTCAGAATTTATACTCAGAACTAACGATGGCGTCACAGATTACACGTGATGACCGTTCACAAAAAACCCATCTCAGACGAACATTACAAAGATTTCCAAACCGGCGTCAGATTGTTAGACCCAACCATTATCTAGATTATATTCAGGGCGGAGTCACGATATACAGCGTCGCGTCGTAGCGATTTTCTATAATACAAAATATTTTTAGGTGGTGTTTAGTCGTGATAACTTTAGAGTAAAGATTAGGGACGAACCCTAGTTGTTTTAGCAGCTGTTTAGGATGATTTCTAGGGCCTAAAACCCTATTGTACTCTCTTCAATTTATGTTTTAATCAAGTAAGACTATCTTAATCATTCAATATGTCTTGTTGTGTGATTCTTATCTGTTCTTACTTTGTATTTGACATGCTTAGCTAAACCTTCTATTGTGTTTATTTATGATTGTATGAAACCTAGGATATAGATCTTAGTGGTATTGCTTCTTGTGATGAATATGCATGTTAGGTCTTAGAAAACCAGCTTTTGTCTGTATCGCTGTTGATATGTCTAGGAAAATATGATTGTGTAGAAAGGATACATTGGGTAACAGTCTTCATACTACCTTGACCCTTATATGGTTGATCCATTCTTAATATATTTCAATTGCATTTAATATACTCTTAGGGTTCCTTGTATTTAAATAGTCTCATACTACCTTACTTGTGCGTCGCCTTAACGGAATATTAAAATAGGACGAGCCAGGTTCGTGTAATCCGTTCATGACTTAGGAAAATAATTACATAGATATCACTGTGTGACAATAGCAACACACTGAGGAGAAGTAATCTTGGCGTACTACATGATTAATAAACACAATATTTTATTTATTTTGTTATCACCAGTGTGAGTATTAGTTTATTAATTTAGTTTAAATAGCTAAAACCAAACCAAACTCTCAAACTATATGATTTACCTGCTTTCCTATTATAACATAAAAATACAAAAAGAATCTTCTCTCAACCCTTAGTAATTTGGTTAGAACATGATTCAGCTCTCTCCAACACTATTCCCCTAGAGAACGATAACAACCCCCGAGTCTTGCCTATACTACACTACAACGATTAGGTACACTACCTAGGGAGTTGTAAAACTTCTTGTAGAAGTCCCTTACGATAACCGCAACAAGTTTTTGGCGCCGCTGCCGGGGAATAGTTAGGTTTTGATTATAGTTTAGCTTAGTTCTACTTGCTTGAATCCTTTCAAGTAAGATTTAATTTCCGCATATTAGCTTTCTTGTAGTCTATCTTTTCTTTGTGCCCTTTGTTCGTAACATTTGTAAATTTGTAAATTATAATGAATAAGTATGGTTATTCTAGCGTAGGTAGGTTTGATGTATTCTTCCGTAATCAACTCTTGGTGTTCCACATATCATGATAATCTCTTACGATTCGTGATCTACGTTTCAAAGATCCTAATCCGTAAAAGTCCCAAATCTTGGCTTAGTGTAATGGACCTAATTGAAATCTTTCTTAAACATCTCGACTCGTTATCCCATCATATCATCAATTTGATAGGAGAAGGGGATCTTAGGAAGTGTAGTGATATAGGAGCATGGTATGTCATAGAGGATTGTGCCCAATATGATAAAAAAATGTAGCAACCAACTAACAATATTTCTGTATGAAAAAATAAACAGGATCTTAATGCTAAAATTGGTTGGGTGATTAATATGGCTAGGGTACAGGTACCTAGGTGCATGGCATGGTTAGATTATGATGAGCATGTAGATAGCCTAAGTATGATGGTATTGAAGGCAGGCTTACAAGCCCTGACGTGTACCATACAAACCCTACCGTTATTTTGAGGAATACAACACGCCCCAGGTGACTACATGAAAGAAGTGAAAAGACATTAGGAACCCCGATAGAGGTTAGAACTTTAAACGAAATAAAATAGAGGAAGTAGGCTTGAATTGTATCACATTAACACTCTTTAGTTCTAGAGGAAAACAGTTTCCTAGTTTTGATGGGAACGGGGCTCAACCTTTACTCACTAGTCCATTCCGTAATGTTGTCTAGGAGACGTAATAATCCCGAAGCCACCCATCCAACCCACATAGTCCGGATAGTCTAGGATAAAGGTAGTAGATTATTTAACAAACTCAAATACGCCATCACCTATCATGGTAAAAATTCCCATCTAAAGGTGTGTTATAGTTATTATAAACCCAGGTGTATAGATGACCCTAAGAGACATTATGGATTTAAACCGGGTTTATTAAGAAAAAGTGTATCCCTAGGTGTTGATATTTCAAATTGGGAGATATTTGATAATGATTGGCGATTAGAATCTAAGGAAGTTTCTCCTCTAGGAGAAGAACTTAGTTTATTTGATAGGCCAAATGAAGTAGAGAGAGGTAGAATTCTAGAAGCACACCGTTTAGAGCCTATTATTCAACAACAAAATTCTCAACATATGGCTCCTTTTCATCACGGTGGTTTGTAACCCGCTTACTATTACCCGCACTTGACCTTAAGTGTAGGTAGACACACCTTTAAGCCGTGAATCAGCATAGGAGTCAGGCTCGTGACTCGAACAAAAACAAGCGCTTTTTGGAGGCAAACCCAATAATATTTATTTTCCGTATAATTAGTGAGTTCGTCAGGTGTTTTACTCTTTTCCTTTTTATGCTTTCATGTTCATACTCTATCCTTGTAATCACTGCTCTTGTTTTGTTTTTAACCTCGTCTTAATTTCAAACAAAGGTATTTTGCAAATAATAAGTGTAGGGGAATCTATTCGGTTTTTAACCAAGTTCAAGCATGTTAAATAATTTGTTTAGATTAATTCGTTTTAGTTTCGAGTCACATGAGTAAATTGTTAAATCTCAGGTTCTATGCAACTATTTGTACAGAAATTAACTTATGGAATCAAGTGCAGGAAGTTTTTCATAAAAAAAAAATTTGTTTTCACAGAACGTGGAGACGGCGTCACGATTTGCACGCGAAGCCATCACCACGACACCTTTGATGGGGTCAGGATTCTCTCGGCGGAATCAAACGCCCAGGTCCGAAAAACTTAAAGTTTTTAATTATTTTTGAAAATAAAACTTGCATAACATTTAAAATATGTAATCTTCTGTTATAAGCCTGCAAAACCAATAAGTTTGACAATTTCTCTCATCCTTTTCTTTTTTACTTTATCGAGTCGAGCCCTAAATTCATATTGTATATTTGTATATCGTACATTTTATGCTAGGTATAGTTGTCTTTGTCTTTGATTACAGGTTATATTTGATGAGAAGAAGCTTGGAAATTCTTAAGAAGTTTCATTGGATGATTCTTGGAGGACGATTTAACCAGTTATCGCATGTTTCTTCTCTATTATTGAAAAAATTAGGGGAGTACTAGTTTCTTTTCCTTGTTTTCTTTTCCCTTTATTCGTTCTTCCGGGTTACTTCTATAGAACATTTAGGACAATGTTTCAACTAAGTGTAGGGGAAAAATAGACTTAGATACTATTCTTTCATTTTCCATTTGCTTTGTCCTTAATAATAATATGGGTATATATATCGAAACATGCTTAGAGGCGATTTGACCAAATTTTAAAAAAAAATTTATGACACATATCCGGAAAAAACCCAAGTATTAAGAGCGTTATCATGGTTAGGAATTTATTTACATGCACAAAACCCCTCAAAATTTCACCCCTAAATGTGAGGTTTCACCCTTAGATGTTATAACTTGCTTGTTCGGGTTAAGGATAATTTTTTTGTGATGCTTTAATGTGTCTTCTTTTCTAGTCAGTACAGATGGGTACTATGCGTGGTTTTGTCGCCTATTATGGACATTGGTATTGGTTACTTTAGGATTATGAGAGTGTAAAGGTAAGTTTATGATTAAATTCTAGAACTTGGTTTTGTGATGGCATCCCGAGGTTCCGGCATAGTAAGTGTTTTTGATTTGCTTGATAAGAGCATTAGGAATTACCCATGTTTTAAAACTTGTAAGTGTTTGATGGGTAACCGATCAGAAACTATCCCTTACCCTTGCCATGCCACTCAGTTTTAGTTTCAGTGATACCCTAGTATAACCCTCCTGAGCATATTTTTTCATGATTCTCGCAATTTAAAATTTTTTTTGTTTGTTTATTTTTTTTTTTTTTTTTTTTTTTTTTTTTTTTTTTTTTTTTTTTCCTGGTTAAGCGCGGACTATTAAGAAGAGCATTGTTACCCTTAAAATAATCGTTACACCCTAAAATAGCCTTAGACCCACTTGTATGTACTCGCTTTAGTACTTTATTATGTTTAACTCAAGTTAATTATTGAGTACACGGTTGTAAGTCCTTATCCTTGTAGCTACTGTTTGGGGACGATTGGAGTTTCTGGTAGTATTTATTTCGCGAAAGAATGGCGGAAGATAAAGTTTTAGTCAATACCCATACGTTTGTTAGATGATCTCATGTTATTTGAGCCATCCTCATATCAGGTTCATAGTTAGCTTATAAAATATCGCGCATGTAAAAAGCTCAAGTTGTAGGGGTAGTGTTATTATAATCACTAAGTTATGATGTATTATGTTATTAAAAAAATAGAAAAGAAAAAGAAAGAGATTGATGTAGAGTTCGTATATCTTCGTCGAGAGTCTTGGCTTAGCAATACCATAAACCAATGTGTATGAGGTGTAAATAATTAGCTAACCCTTCCACTCCAAATTTACCCAAATGTATCCCATCCATTTCTGTTTCCATTATATGTTATCTTACATAACAGCCCACAACCTTTAAAAAGACTCTTAGTAGTAATGATTACATGTTGCACCTAGCGTTGGAGGTTTGATCCTTTACCAAGCCTATGGTAATTTATATGCTATGACAGGTAATGAGTGTTGATTTTTCGTTTCCCCCTTATGTTATAATTTATTATACACCCGAGTGAAAGAGAGAATCCAAACACTTATGTGAGGTGTGTATTTATTTCTTGTGCATTTAATAACTCTTAAAAAATTTTTATCATAAAACAAAACCATATACTTACACAATCAAAATATCACATTAACTTAATCACCCTAAATAATCTTCCCTATTCACATATATTTCATATTTTTTTTTTATTTTTTATTTACATTTACCCCCCCCCAATTTTCCCCCCCCCCCCCCCCCCCCCTCTTTATATATAATTGGCCCCCACGGGGGGGGGGTCGTTAAAGCCCATTTGCTATTGTCTAGGTGAATAAAACCATTTTTTACACTTTGTTGAAGGTCGTTTTAACCACATGAAATCGTGCATTTATACCCAAAATAGGTACTTATTATTTAGTTTGATAGCTAAAACTAATCAAACCTCTTAAATATATGATTTACCTGCTTTCCTATAAACATAAAAATACAAAAAGAATCTTCTCTCAACCCTTAGAATTCTGTTTAGACCATGATCAAGCCTTTCCCAACATATTACCCCTAGAGAACGTTAACAACTCCCCGAGTCTTGCTATACTACACTAAACGGTTAGGTACATGCTAGGGAGTTGTATAACTTTTATATAGATGTACCTTTATGACAACCTCAAACAGAAAGGAATAGCTCCATTGATTTTTTGTGACTAAGTTTGCATAGGACTAGTAGTGGGCATGCACAATCTGGGTCATTGCGGATTTCAGATTCTTTGACTAAGTCTTATTTTCTACATATGCTTAAGGTATTAAGATGGATTGATTAGTAGATTGTATATGAATAAGATAGTTTGCTAAGACATGTTGTGCCGATCTTTTGATCCTATCGGATCGTGATTAAGTTTTTCACAATCAAGGTTTTGGCAGTCAATGCAAGAGGCATTAGGAACCCGTTTAGACATGAGTATGACTTATCACCCTTAGACCGATGGTCAGAGTGAGCTTACTATTCAGACTTTGGAAGACATGCTTAGAGCGCTTTTGCGTCCTGTACTTCGGGGGAAGTAGGAAGTTGGGATGTTCATCTTCCGTTGGTTGAGTTTTCGTATAACAATAGTTATCATTCTAGTGTGAGATGTGCTCCGTTTGAGGCATTGTATGGTAGAAAGTGTCGTTCGCCAATTATGTAGGCTGAGGTTGGAGAAGGTCAGTTGATAGGACCTGAGTTAGTGCAAGAGACTACTGAGAAGATCTCGCAGATTAAGGATAGACTTAAGGCTGCAGTGATCGTCAGAAGAGTTATGCTGATAAGAGGAGAAAACCTCTAGAGTTTAGTATAGGTGACTATGTTTTGCTTAAAGTGTCGCCTTGGAAAGGTGTGGTACGCTTTGGGAAGAAAGGGAAACTAGCACCTAGATTTGTTGGACCTTTTGAGATTATTGAGAAAATAGGCTCAGTGGCCTACAGGTTAGATTTGCCTGAGGAATTAGATGGTGTTCATGACACGTTCCACGTGTCGAACCTTAAGAAGTGTTTCGCTGATCCAACACTGCAAGTGCCCTTGGATGAGATCCAAGTTTATGCCAAGTTGAATTTTGTGGAAGAGCCTGTGAAAATTTTAGAAAGAGAGTTCAAGAAGTTAAAGTGTAGTAGGATTGCCATCGTCAAGGTTCGGTGGAATTCGAAATGTGGTCCTGAATTCACATGGGAACGTGAAGATCAGATGAAGCTTAAGTACCGCATTTGTTTAGAGATGATAGTAGTTGAATTTCGGGGTCGAAATTCTTTTAAGGGGGTAGAATGTAACCTTTGCCCTTTTGTGTTATGAATATTTCTTTTTTAGTCCTTCGACTATTTGACGTTTGTTAGTTTATTCAGATATTGTACCGTGTTGACGGTGGTGATTTTATGAAGATTGTGGTAATTTATGGGTTATTGTGAATAATAGTCCATTTTAGAGGTTATTATTAAGTTAGCTAAATTTCGGGTGGTTGACCTGTGAAATTTAAGAAATGCCGAAAAACGAGTCCTGACACGTCCAATTTGCACAAATGCCGCGAAAAACTTTTGTCTTGACACGTCCGTTAATGTCCGCAATTGAGTTTTGAAGGGTTTTAAGAATGTGAAAATATGTCGTTGTAAATACTCTTAGGTTAATGAAAAAAATTTATTTTTTTTTTTTAAACGTGAAAATTAAATATGCTAAGTAAACAGCATTTGGGGAAGTATTTTACGGTTGGAGTTTATGAGCCTTTTTATTGATCTAAACGAAAAGAAGAACCCGAAACCCCCCTAGGATCCTTGTCCCGCGTGTTGAGTCCAAGAGGAGAAAGGGGGCTTTTTTAAGCATGGTTTGGTTAAGGTTAAGTACATACAAATATTTCCATATTACATTTTAAAATCACTAGGTCATTTCCACAGTATATATTATATTTTCTAAGTTTTTATATATATTAATATATATATATATATATATATATATATATATACTATTTATATATATATATATATATATCTCTCCTTTTCTTTGGTTTTGTCTACGGAGCACCCTCACACACTTAAAACACATTAAATTTTCAAACTTTTATCAATGAAAACATGAAAGTGTCCAAGAGTTTTTTAGGTGATTCTAGTGTTCGGGTATTCATTAAAACAAACGTTTTATTTGGTTGTCCGAGTTGTCGTGTCGATATCTACAATTTTTAATAAGATTTTCTTGTAAGTTTTCGCAAATTATAATTTCGTTTTGTCCTGTGTAGGTTATATAGTGCATAGAGTTAGTGTTCAGTTGATCGTCGTTAATAATTGATTTTTGGACGAAAGATTGTAAATAGGGTGTGTTTTGTTTGGGTCGTTCGATTTTTAAAAGAGAAAGAAAAAGGTTTTTTAGTTGGATGTTTTGGTCGTGATGGTTTGATATAACATATGTTGCTAGATAGTCTTATTTTTGATAATAGGTTGATTAGCTTATTTTTAGGTTATTTGTGGCTTATTGTGAGCCTTATGGCTTCGCGGCTTATTTTGTAAAAATCTCACAAGGAAAATGTTGTTGTTTTGAGTTTTACGTGGTATGGAGTTATGCGTGGACTATTTTTTGCTTATTGTAGGTTGTAACAAATGCGATACGTAGCTTATTAGCTTATTTTCAAGCTTAATATATGTATTGTGGAGCTTATGGACTCACGGCCAATAAGCCTATTTAAGTCGTGGCTTAATGAGAGGGCTTATTGTGGTCCGGATTATTTTCTACTTATTAGTATAATCGTTGTATATATAATGGACCTTAGTTTTGTAGAATTGGAATCGTATTTTAGACTTTAATATATCGCTTTAAATGGACTCTTATTGGGCCTTAAGCCTAGAAATAAGTCAGTATTTGTCGTTATATGAGTTTTGACTCAGACTTTTGATGTGAAATTTATTTATGAAGTGGTATTTAAACAATTATTTTGGGGAAAAAACTTTTAATAAACGGTTTTAATATGATAGATATTTTGGAATTTTGTCGGAAAAATGTCAAAAGTTTGAAAAGTATTTGAAATATGGTAAATCCTTTGTAAAACGTTTGTTTTTAGGAACGATACGGGTCAGGTCAAATTTTCATTAAAAGTTTACACTTAGATATTTTACGATAAAAACTTTGTTTTTTCATTTTATAATAATAACAATATTTATTTAATTACTTCTATTCTATTAATAAATTCAACTAAAAGACGAAAAAATATTAATTTTTCTCGAAACTTCACGAATATTGTTTTTTATGTGTATAGCGTTTCTATTTTCAACACCTCTTGATTTATGATTATCTTTAACTATGACCTGAGAGTCACCGAAATAAGACTTATGAGGTATCTTTATAATTATTATTTATAAATATTTCCTTCTTATTACTTATCTATTTTCTTTTATAGTATAAGTAAGTATTATTGAGTAATAGGGATTGTTATTTTTTTTAATATGAATGTTGGAATATGTCGTCTCAATATCAACTCCACTAAATTGTTTAATGGGTAATTGTACAACAGTCTAACAACTCTATGCATGTCAAAACGTGAAGTACTGTTTTTGGGATATGAATGATTTAAATGTGGACATTAACTGGGATAGTGTGGGTGGAGTGCGTTGTATTTGCATGTGTGATTCAATGTTTGGTGCTAATGACTTGCTTGAGGTTGAGTTCTCGTATTAGCCTCATTTTACTGTCTTTTACGTTGGGTGGAAATGATACTTCAATGTGTTTTGAAAGATGTTTTGAAATTGAACTATGGAATGTGCTTTTGTTATTTTGGCAAGATAAGTGCTTTTGATCTGCTATGTGAAATATTATGTGTGTTGAATGTATGGTTAGGATCGAAGGGGTAGCAGCTATCTAGTAATTTTATTGATTTTTGGATCGGACATTGGGTACGCTCTTACTCAGTATTTTGTGTTGTTATTAGAGGGATGGGTACGCTCTATCATGGGTATATATATGAGGTCTTGCCCTAATTTAAGTGCTCCAGTGTGTACAGACCGAGATTTTTTGTAGAGGTTGTAGTTTATATTTATTTTAGGCTAAGTGTTCAGTCTTATGTGTTTTAGGGGTTCTTGTGGTGATATGTGATGTTGTTATGCTGTGCTATGTGGTTAAGTAATGTGCGATATATCTTTTGGAGGTGTTTGTAAGGGTCATCTTCATTTGGGGGTGTGTTTGTGTTTGGTGATGAGTATTTCCTTTGTTCATCGTTTAGTGATAATGGAAAGGATATGGGTATTACATGTAATGCTACATCAGAATAGTTGATGTTTAGTTGATAAGCGTTTAAGGATTGTGGCATTTTAGAATTGAATAAGTGAGTGAAATATAAAAGTTAAGTGGAAAACTTTCTAAAAATAGATCAGAAAGTGGTTTGGCTTGAAACGAAAATTTATTTTTAGAAAGGTTTGTATGAGTACACGTATAAGTAAAAAGGTTTAATCAAATATTGGCTTAGGTTTTTATAAAAACTTAAGGTAATAAAGTAGAAATTAGTTATTTAATAAATTAAATTTTATAAGTATATAGAGTAAATATATATTTATTATTAAGGGTTTTTCGATATTTTTGTCGTACGATTTAGGGATGTTAGAGAAAACAAAATATTTTTTTAGGACTTATTGAGTTGGGCTTTGGACTTCTAAAGAGAATTGTAATATAATCATATATTGGACCATCTAGATTTTCTCTTCTTCTTGTTGCCATGTGGAACTTGGAGTCCCAAAATCGCTATAGGAAGACAATAATTTTTTGATTAAGAAATCTAGGTGTTAGATTTTGTTAATTCAAGAAAGAATAGTTAGGTATGTTCTTCTTCTCTTGTTTTTTCTTGTTATAATGTAATCTGCATTTTATGTATTGGTTCTAGTGGTTACTTAAAATTTAGAGAATATTAATGATATTAAATGAAGTTAGAAGTGATTAGGCCTTGAATGTGGGTCATTGGATCATGCAATTGGTTAGGTTAGATTTGAGTTTAAAATTCTTGATTTAGGGATAAGCAGGGTATATAAGGTGGTGCTTAAGCGTTGTGATTATCTTCATGAGGGTATAGTGTTTTTTTATGTTTCTGGACTCTAAAACTGTAGCATAGTCGAATGCACTTCAGTAAAGTAATTTTAGGCCTCGAATGTTTTTAGGTCAGGAAGCATTCAAATTTGTTTTTAGCCCCTTAAAAGTTGTCTCAAAACAGTATATTAAGGGTCCGATTTAGTCATGTTTTGTGGGTATATACCTACTTAAAATTCGTATGAGCTTAGCCTTTTTCTACAGTAGTTTAAGTTCATATGTTTTATGGAGAAACCCCTGAGGATACCTTTGTGATTTGTTTTTCTAAGTATGGTTTATAATGTCCAAAACTTTTAAGTGTGCATCTAGTTCCGAATTAGGGACTGTTTATGATGTTTTTTTTTTTCGTATTTTCTATAGGAGATACTTTTGGTGATGTAGTCATGCTCATTTGGAATAATCCATAGGTGTAGGTTAGATTTTACTCATAAATGAGCATGGGTGATTTTTGGTTTATGTATTATGAGGGTTATTAAGTAAGGTTTGGAGTAGTTTATAGTATTGATTAAAATTCTGTAAGTTTAAGTTAATTATAAATAACTAGTGGAAGGAGTTAATGTAGTGGTTAAGTTTGGGCATGGTGTGGGTGTGAGCCATGGTTGGTTATTTTAAACGCCTTAGACAACCTTCTTATGTTTGTTTCATTGTGTTATAGACTTTTTGGCTTTGTAGCGGTGGTAACACGTGTTGTTTTGATGTTTAGTATTTGTGCTACGTGTTTGTGGAAGAATGCAAAGCAATCAGGTGAGTTTCATAGCCTTCGTTTTCTCTATTGATTTATTGGGGTGAAATGATCTGCAAAGTGTTTGGAGATTGTGTTTGATTACTGTGAAAATGTGTTGTCAAATAGGCATGCACTATTCGCGGATCTATTGTATGTTGTGTGCTACTTGTTTTGTGATGTGATAGTGATAATTGTGGAACTAAGTCAGGGGGTCTCCTTGCGGTGTTAACCATGGCCTGTTTTAGTGGAAGGTACTATGGCCTAGCGGGCAGGATGGTTACTTTGAGAGTATCCACGGCCGGGGCTAAGGGGGTAACCACAGGGACCTTGGTACGATTGAGACGTCTTATAAATCGTTACTGGGAAATCGTGTAAGTGGATTGTATTGGATTGGATTGTATTGGATTGGTTGTGCATGCTAGCCTGTATGATAGTTCATTTATTGTCCTGGAATGTTTTCTTTATTATCACAGTAATGTGCAGTTTGGATTTTATATCGTGTCTTAAACCTATGACTCTCACCAACTTTATGTTGACGTTTTTAAGCATCATTTTTTTAGGTGAGTATCGTAGATGATAGATAGAATGTTAGGAGAAGAGTAGCTAGAGAGACCCTAGGAATTGCTTTGTGGAGTTTCTTTTCTAGTCTTTTCAATGATGACATTTGCTTGTGCTTGATATTTAGTGTTGGGAGATTGTTAGTATTTGATCTTTGTTTCTGTGTTAGGACATTACTTTGTAATGCATAGACTCATTATCTTGTGTTGGAGTATTTGGTCATGACACATTGTGTCATTTGGATGTATTTCTTTATTTTAGATTTTCTCTATAGTAGACACCATTGTGTGTGATGATATTTATTGATGTTACGCCTCGTTTTGTTTTCCGCCTAGGCGGGCGTGTGACAGATTGGTATCAGAGCCTTTGGGTTATAAGAGAAGTAGGTGCTTGAGCCTTAGACTATAACCTTGGGGTTCCTTCATGTAGATGCATTTAGAGATTAAGTGCTTTATTGCTTTAAATGTATGCATTTTCTCTCTTTTTTTTGCATAGCTTATATATCTCGTATTTTGCTAATTGTCATTTTTGTTATCTTGTCATTCGATTAATCTGATATGTATGTCATTACTTTATTGGTTTTTTAGCTTGTTTTTCCCCCGCCCGTAAGAAGGTCCGTCTGGGGAACCGTTTTCCCATATGGAATTAAGATCCTTATAATGGATCCATTAGAGGGCGCTCTTGTGTGAACCAGAAAGTAGTAATGGATAGTTGATCGTTTGTCGGAATGCGCGTAGTTGGGCTTGACTCGCGGGTTCGGGTGTGATTCTTTGCGCAGACGACGGCAAAAGTCAAACCCAAGCGTAGGCCCAAACATAAAGTTTATCTCGTCCTTTACCTCATCTAATGTTATGATTAGTTTTTCGGTTATTTAGATATTTTGGGAGTTGTTCGAGATTTTTTGTTTCCTTGCTGTCATTTCGTATCTTTATTTTGATATAAGTAGAGTAGTTAATTGATGGAGATCCTTTATGTGTTAAGTTGGAGTGGGTTTAAGATGTTGAATGTGGTAGATGTGCTCATATGCTGAATATTGATGGGTTATCTTGGAAGTAAGTACAACGTGTGTAAGGAGACACTTAGATAATTATGATGGCAACATAATTATAAAGGCACTCACACACGTAGACTTGAGACTCATGATTTTACATTTATTTGTGTTAGGTTGTAAGGTGGTAGTGTAATCTATTAGTGTAATATGTTTTCCTTTTTTGATATGTGGTATTCTTGATAAAGGATGGTGGTATGGGTAAGAGAATTATTTCTTACCTAATTTGGAAGGATTGTTAAGTTGAGTGGTTTTAGAGATAGTAAGTTCCTTTCTTTAGTATTTGTGGATTATCATATACTAGTAATGCTATTATGGAGGTTGCTCGGTTTTTTGTTCGCATTTCTTAAGTCTTAAGGGCTTAGGCTCCTTTCATCGTAATTAACTTTGTTAGTAGGTACCTTGATTTTCAGTTCTACTTCTTGATGTATATGGGTTGTTCGGATATGCACTTTCGGATATAGGCGGCGTTTTCGTTAGTTCTTTCGTTGCATTGAGTACTCGTTATGGTATCAGATGGTTTTTTGCACTAATTGTGTCCTAATATTAGTGGTGTATCATTACTCCCTTGTTGTATATCCGTTGTTCTTTATAACCCATGTTGGCGACGTTTAGTATCAATGCTTTTTGGTTTTGCGCTTTGTTCGATCATTATTTGGTTAAGGACTCTTACGTTTTTGTTTGGTGTACGTAATCGTCTTGCATTGAGTTTTCTTGTACGAGTTTGTTTGTTTTTATAATTGAAGTTATATGGTTTTGGTATTTTCTTTTGTTTTCTAAACACTTAGAATTGATGTTAGAGTCTGTACGGTATTTACGATCCCGTTTGGTATTATGGTGTCCTTTGTTTGATTAAACATCTTTCTATAATTGATGTCTAATTATAAAAAACCTGTTGGAGTATTATTTGTTGGTGTTTGGAGAATACTGTGTTTAAAATGATTCTCTTTGTGAAATAGATTTTTATTTTATGTTTTATAAAGAAATAGGTTTAAGATTATTTCATTAGTTGGTTAAGTGACGATACAGCCAATGATAACTTCGTCTCTAGATTTTTATGATCACCCAGAATGAATTTGTCAAAGTATTCATTTAAAGACAATTTCATTATTATTTAATATGATTTTATACTTAAAGTGACTTTCTTAATTTAATTGATTTTTAGATAAAAACTCAATATTGTTTAATTTGGTCTTGTCGAGTAAAGTCAATTAATTGGTATAAGAATTTCCCAGTCTTTCGTATTGTGATTTTTTATCTGTTTTTTCCACTTCTTTTTTTTCTTGTTGTTCATTGTCGTGGTCGCATGTGATTTTCTTTCGTACTGTTCTTGCGCTTTCGCACTCGGTTTGCATATAGTGTATCCGTTTCTTTCAAAGATTCTCTATGTCATTTGATCACTCTAATTGCATATGTGGTACCTATATATGAACTCTAGCACTTTGACTTTCGATATTCGTTTGTTATCCTATTCGATTATTCATAACCTTTAGAGTTCGTTGATACCATTGAGTCGTGGAACGAAGTTGATGTGCTTGTGGGTCAGTGGTACGGTTGTCAGAGGAGTTTGGGATAGATTGTTATGGAGAAGGTAGTTAGAATTTCACGTTGGAGGTGATGAGTACTTGAGTTCATGGGAAACGTACCTTGGGAGCCGCCAAAGCCCTAATGAACGCTAAGATAGATGAACCTAGGATAAGTGTCATAACCATGGTGAGAGATTTTACTGATGTGTTTCTGGAAGACTTGTTGGGGCTACCACCGCAGCGACAAGTTGAGTTCCGCATAGATTTTGTTCATGAAGTGACGCCAGTCGTGAAGTCTCCATAACGTCTAGCACCCTCGGAAATGCAAGAATTGTCTAAAAACAATTCTAAGACGTTGGGAAAGACTAGGGTTTCATATTACCTAGTCATGTTCTGTAGGAGCAACCTGTGTTGTTTTGTTAGAAAGAAGGATGGCCTCTTTTTGTATGTGTAGTGATTATAGGGAAGTAAATAAGTGGACTGTTAAGAATCGATTTCCTCGTCCTTGCATATTTGACGACTTATTTGATCAAAACTACAAGGTTCGCGTTTTCTTTTAAGATAGATTTCTGATCAGGTTATCATCAGCATTTGAGTACATAAGGTATTGATATTCTAAAATCGCATTTATAGAACAAGGTTTGGACTCATTGTTGAGTTTACCGTTATGCCTTTCGGAGACTAACCAATGCCAACAGTCTTTATAGATCCGCTGAATCGAGTCTGCAAACCGTTATCTAGATATGTTCGTCATTGTTTTTCATAGAGTGACTTTTTGATTTACTCGAAGTCAAAGGAGGAGTCTGAGGTGCATTTGTGGTTGTTTTTGTTGAATTATTTGTAGGAATGGAGTAAGGTGTATGCTAAATTCTTGCCAATGGGCGAGGTTCTGGTTGCAAGAAGTACATTACCTGGGTCACTTGTGGTTCAACCAGAATGGTTATTTCACTATGGATCAAGTAAGATTGAGGAGGTAAAGAATTGGAAAGCTCCTGTAACAACGTCTGAATCCGATTCATTTTTGGGTCTAGCGGGTTGACTACCGGCGTTTTATCGTAAATCTTCTTCTAAAATGCCTAAACCCCTTACTTCATTGTATCAGAAAAACATAGAAGTTTGTATGGGGCGTTAGAACAAAGAAGAGGCCTGTCTGATCTTTGCAATGAGTAAATTGTACAATGCCACCGGATATTGTCGATACCTTGTTGGGGTCGAGATTTCGTAGTTTAATGTGATGCATTGAATAAGGGATTTAGGGTTGTTTTTGATACTCATGCTAAGGGCAATGTAATTGCCTATGATAAAGGCAGCTAAATTTCCCAGGAGATGAGATTTATACACACAGACTTATAATTAGGGGCTGTGGTGTTTGCCTTAAAACTTAGGACATTATTGTATGGTTACTGTAGAGTGTCATTCTACACGGTTAATAGAGCTTCAACACATATTTGATCAGAAGGAGTTGACTATGCGCTTAGTGTGGTGGATTGAAGCTATTTAGTGACTTATGAGTTGTGAAATCGAATTTCATCAGGTAATGCAAAATTGTTGGTGGATAATGCAATTGAGGAGGAGAAGGAACGGGTGAAACTAAACGTGTACGTGGCAAATGCTATGACATTCAATCTGTAGTATAAAGGATATGATACTCGCAAACTCAGGGTAAAGGCGTTTCAATTCAGGAGAACGTGCTTGCTGGAAAAGCAATATGGTTAGATCAACAGATGGAGAGGAAGGATGGATGAGAGTTTTGTACTTTTATGGTCGTTATGAGGTTTGTTAGTAGGGGAATGATGAGAACGGTCTGTAATGCCTTTGAGCTCATACACTCAAGGGGACCTTGGTACATACGGTGAGAGGATACGACATACTATATACCTTGGAGACATGTATGGTAGCCACGTGTAAAAAAGGATATAGTTACCTATGTTAGCAATTGTTGGATTTGTTTAAGAGGTGAAAGCTGCGATGTCAAAGACTTTTGGCGTTGCCTGCAAAACAGCATTGCGATACTTGGTGAATTGTGTCGATGAATCTCCATGGATTTTATTGTAAATTTATCCAAGGTCAAAGTAGTGAGTATGATGTGATTGTGATGTCGATAGGTCAGCAAGTAGTCATTTTCTAGCTTATCAAGAGATTTCGCAAGAGGTAAGTTGGCAAGGATTTATTGTATGAGATTAATAGCAGGTGATTGGAATTCTGGTGGACAATACTTGATTTTCGTGGACGAATTTACTCTGGTTTTGGCAGACGCTGCAAAAAGTGTTAGTGACGCGATTAGAGATTTGAGTAATGTTAGCATCCTTAAGTAGATGAACAAAAGTGAAGTGTATGGTTCGGACTATGGGTATATGAATGAGGAAAATGGTGTATTCGATTTTGGTAGGTAGTTATCTTTGGAGCATTTGGTGGTGCTCGTTCGCGAAGCTTTGTTAGAAGGAAATGTTTAGATCGCCTGTTTTATAGGCTAAGAGACGAAGGAAGTAGTTGATTGGACCGAACTGGTACATGAAACAAGTACTAATAAAGGAAGTGTTGATAAAGGAGAAGCTCGAAGCGGCAATGGGATTCGTCAAAAGCGCCTATGCTGACAAAGGCGCATCCGGTAGGAATTTGAGGTTAGAGATGTTTTGTGGATGTAAGGTGTCGGCCTTGGAATGGGCTGGTTGTCGTTTTGGGGAGTGAGGGTAAGTTAGCTCCGAGGTATGTAGTGGCCATGTTAAGATTTCTAGTGAGGATCGGTCTGTAGAGCTGATCAGGTTACGGGGGGAGGGGGGGGGGTTTGCTCGAGGAATTGATGTGTTGTTCATGACACGTTTCACCGTGTCAATGACCGAAAGAAGTGTTTGCGTGATGTGCATGCACTGTTGGTAATTAAATGAAATTATGGTTGATAAAATTCTTCGTTTTGTTGAGGAACCTGTAGAGATTATGGACCGTGAAATTAAGAGTTTAAAACATAGCAAAATATCACTTGTGAAGGTTCTGTTTTAGGATTCAGAGCGTTGGGGTGCTCCCGAGCTATCACTTAGGAGAACGAGATTATATGAAGTATAAGTATCCTCGCAGTTGTTTTGTTGATCGTGCTGAGTGATGTGACAGTTACTTAATCTAAGACGAAGGGATTTTCCTAAAGGACGGGGTGATAATGTGGAACAATCGAGATTTGAGCAGCGTTGGTTTTATACGTGTGAGTTTCGCTAAGAGTTCAGTTTATGTGTATAGGTGTGGTGATATGTGATTTTATGTGTGCTAAGTGGGTTAAGTAAAGTGCGTAATATCATTTGGAGGTGTATGGGCATCTCATTTTGTGTGAGTTTGTGTTTGGTGATGAGTATTCCATTTGTTCACGTTTAGTGATAATGGAAAGGAATGGCGTATTGCATGTAATGCTACGTCAATAGTTGGATGATTTAGTGATAAGCGTTATCGAATTGTGGCATTTAGATAAGTGAAATAATAGTGAGTGAAATATAGAAGTTAGTGGCATCTTTCTAATAAATAGATAGTCGGTTTGGTGATAAGAAGTTTTATTTTTAGAAGGTTAGGGGTAGTATTAGTAGGTTTAGTAAAAAAGGTTTAATCAATTTAGCTTTGGTTTTTATAATAAATTAAGGTAGATAAAGGTAAATTAGTTGAATTCAATAAAGGATATTATATATTATATATAATTTTATATATATATATATATATATATGTATATATATCTATATATATATTATATTCTATATATAATATATTAGTTTACAGTAACTCGCCCGACGGGCTGAGTTCTGCTTCCGATTGTTTTTTAGAGAAGATTTTGTGTGTGTTTGGCTTAATAAATGCGAAGTGTCTCGAGTCAGTTGCGCCTAAAAGGATCAAAAACGGGTCCGTTAGTTTGGGTGGGTGTAGTTTAAGTGCCATTTGGTCTATATTATAATGTTTGTTAGGTCGAGTTGGTCTGTTTTTATGGTCAAATATCGTGTCATTAAGTTAAAAATCCCTAATTTTTTGTTATATATTTTTTATTAGAATTTTTTTTGAGAAAAGGTTTGTGTGAGTTTGGCTTAATAACTTTACGGGGGGGGGGGTCGTTTTATAATAATATAGTCTAATACTCAAACTTAGCGTAAATAAGATTCTAATGAACAACACATAATAATTTTAACATAATTGCACTGAATACAAAGTTGTTTAGTAGTAATACAAAATAAATATTCGAGAAGTTTGCTCCCCTGAAGCTTGGTTTCTAAGGAGTTATCTTTAATATCAGAGTTTGCGGAAGTCTTTGTCTTTAATACTTGAGCTTTCTTGATACTTGAATCTTGATGCTTATAGTATGTCTTTTTAGTTTGAGTATGAGCATGTGGTAGTGAATCCGACTCAGCTAGAATGAGGTGTCTCCATCTCTATCTTTTTATGAATCCTAAAATAAAACAGTTAGCAATAAAGCTTGTGGACGAATATGGCTTTGTCATTTGCCCAGATTTGGTTGGATTAACCTCTGGTTCAGTGAGGACCAACCTGTGATCAGGTAGATTCAATTTAGAAGAATCTCATTGACAGGATTTCCAGCTTTAAGCGTAAGATCCTCCAACACAGATATATTAGATTTACCATGCTAGCTTGTTCTCAATATCGGAACATCTCAAAGCAGACAGCACGATATGAGTGAATCGGTTAGTTACTATCTTACCGATTGAGACGTTAATTCATTTACTGGAACAAGTTTGATTCACATAGAATCACACCATCGTTTCTTTCCTGTTGACACAAGTTTGATTCATATAGAATCGCACAAGTCATCTACCAAGAGCTTGTTTGATGTTGGCTCAAGCAGGATTTCCATCTTCACTGTGAATACTTAAGTATCACTCAGATGTTCTGGCAAAATCACAAAGATAATGCGTAGGACTCTTGTTAACAGCTTGTGAACTTGATGATGTTCAACAAGTATTTGTAATGGAATGTGTCCTAATGAGATTTATTTTATTGATCTCTTGGCTCTAGACTCGATTAGTGCGTTTTGGTTTTAGTACTCGGAGGCTGGAGCAGATTGCCACCTATACAATATCAACAATCTCGGAGTGAGATGTCGATAGATAACGTGTGTATCTCCGTGACAAATGAGACAAGTTTCTTTTGAGAGAAACTCGAATGGCTGGGAAAGGTTGTGCATTGCATCACTGGGTCCATGATGTCATTCTTCAATATCAGAATTCATCTTTGTGAAAACAGATAGATTATGTATTGACCCGGTTTTTGCCTAAGGTGTAAGGAGGGCTTCTTTCTTTTCACCCTTTATCCATACATTTCTTTTTCTTTCTTCAATCATTTTAATGCTTACCAAGACGTCATTACTAACACCTTGTTGTGATTGTTCCAGTGTTAACTCAATCTTAGTCGGCATCATTACCTTATACTCATTTATCTCCAATCATACCTAAGGACTGCTATTTCTAACTATGGAGTGTCCTTGGGTAGATCCCTCCGGTTCTGGTTGGATCATAGGACTAATACCTAACCTAACCACCTTATGACTTCAGAATCATCGTAAAATTAAGATGTTGTTGGGTATGAGATCGTAACCATAAAACATTTTCCAAAGAGTATAAAGCACTGTGAGTCGTTTAGATCACTTATTATTTTCTAGATCACATTTTAATTACATTTCTCCCCTTACTTTAAATACTAATTCACTTAGTTTTTGAAATACCTGGTGATTAAAATTTGACTTAAAAATTCTGTGGGGAGAAAATTGTTACAGCATGAGTTATGTGGAACTGTTTCTTCTTGCTCCCCCTCAATTTCACATATATGACACCAATTGAGAGAATAGGATTATGACTTTGTAAATTCCATGTGAAATTGAGTTTGAGCTACTTGTATATGTTTTAACAAAATGAGTGTTTAAATATTATTAACATTTTAACATTTTTCATTTGTTTAAACATTTTTTGAAATGTTTTAGACACACAAAATAGACATGTGATTATGTGCCTAAACGCATTAAAACTTGGTTTTAAACGCTCCCCCTCAAAAATTGATTCACTTATAAAAAATGATTCGACTTTTGAAAGATGCATGAGGAGGGAGTGTCGAACACACAATTTTGAAAGATTTTGAAGAACCTTTTAAGAAATTCTTGAAAAATTGTGTTCAACGTGTTTTCAAAAAACCAATGTTACTTGAGCTCAAAAGACTTTGAATGTCTTTTGAATTGACTTTTTATGTCAGCTCAAGTCCGAGAAGTTATCTTCTCGTTGTGAGGATAAATGTACATGATTGCACACTTTCCTTTATTTTAGGACCGGGTTGTTATTTTTCATTTAATAACAAGCCATTGACTTGAGCTACAAAACTTTGAATGTTTTGTTGAATAGCTCAAGACCGAAAAGATTTCTCTTTTCATTGTTAAGGATAAATGCACTGAAGCGTACATTTTCCTTTTCTTTGAAGAACGGATTATTATCTGACATTTAATAATAAACCATAGAAAAAAATTTAGAAATGACACGTTTTGAAAGCTTTTGAAACTCCTGTTCGAACTTCATTTACACGCCCGTGTTGATGTTAATCAACATTTATAGGTACGTAAATGTTATCGATTCCAAGAGACATGTCGAGAAGATTATTTTTGTGAAACATTTTCTAATTTTTTGATTTTGTATTTTGATTTTTGAAGTTTTATATTTTTGTATTTTCTTTTTTAAAAATATTTTCTAACATAATTAAAAATGGAATGTTTATACAAAGAAGATGTTGATAGAATATTTACATTAGATGAACCCTGTAAAGAGATGGGTTCGGAAGCCATTGAAGTACCTGCACTCAAAGAAGAGTTTGCACAAATAACAGTTTTAGGATTATGTGTTTCCTTTCCTAATGGTGAAGCACTATCATTCGTGTTGTATTGGGTTTCAACTGGCTTTTTAATGGGAATCCACTTAAGACCAACTTGATTAAAGATTCTACCCGTTGGTTTCCATGTAAGACCAGATCTAAGAGGCGTTGTTTTCAGATACACATTGGAGGACTTATTTGGAGAATACCTTTGTCCTATGGGATCTGTCTACCATGATTCTTAGATTCGCTTTTCTTTTCTACGGGTATATATCTCTTTGTTGTCTTATGGGATTGTGCATCCTTTGTCTGTGATGAGGCACGAGAATTGACCTTTGAGAGGTATTGTAAGATGCACTCATCGTGATTTGCACTGTAAATGCACTTTTTGCATGTAGGACATGCCAAGTCTTTTGACTTCAAGAAAGACTTTTGAGTCCTAGGTGGTTCTGCTATGTTAACAGTTCTATTCGATACATGACTACTCATGGATGGTGGCCAATTCCTAGGTTGTTGATTAAAGTTCCTAGGTTTTGGTTTGTTACCATTAGCAGTGTTTGGTAATCTAGCAGATTGTTGCACACTAGGTTTGGTATTCAATGCTTTGTCTTTCTGAAGTTGTGCCTTTTTCTTAGCTTCCTCTAGGTAGTAGTTATGAACCATGTCATTTGAACCTACAGATTCCTTTGTTGACTGAAATGACACATGCTTTGGGCTATTCCTAGAAGGGCCAGGTGCATTCACATTATAAGGCTTAGCAAAAGACGATTTTCTAACTTGAGGCCAAGAATGTGGAGTGACTGGTTTTGTCAAATCATGTGACACACCAACTTGGGAGGCAAACCGATGTCTTGGCAATTGGGATCGTTCAGATTTATACGCAGTTGGTTGTCTTACCACTGGTTGATTTCTGATTGGTTGCAAAGGCGGTTTCCCCAAGATTGATTGTTTTCCAAAATTAGTATCCACACTCTTACCTTTCATCTTCTCAATGAGTTTCTTTAACTCACTTATAGCAATGTTCTTGTCTTGCAGTTGAGCTTTCAAATCTTGTATTTCGAAATATTGTTCACGCTCTTTCAGAAATACATTTGACGCTTTTTCTTTGCAAACTGTGTCATTTTTCATTTGTTCTTGACATTGTTGTAAAGCCAGTTCAAGAGAAATCGAGTGTTTTTCTAATTTAGCAAAACTTCGTAAAAGCTCAGTATAAACTTCTTTACTAACAGATTCAGTTTGTTTCGAAAGCTTTTGTGCAAGACATTCACATTCTTTCACTTTATGATCATATAAGCATTGCAATTCAGCATGAGCATCTAAATCAGATAACGAATGCAAATAGGAACACATAACATCATTAGACACACATTCTTGCAAGAGCATATCATACATGTTTGAAAATTCTGCCTTATCAGATTCAAGTTTGTCAATTTCATTTTCAAGGGATTCAACGTACTTTAAATCAGCATGCATTTCTTTCTTAAGTTCATGAACAAATGCGAAACTATCATTCTGAGTCTTAAGGGCAAGAGGCATCAAACATGTCTTAATCAGGATTTCCATATCTTTAGCAGTTGGGGCACGAAAATGATCTTTAGAATGTTTCACCCAAGCTTGATCGACAAGTTCTCTAAGATGATTTATGTTATTTGTCATGACATTATACGCTTGTCTACTTTTGCTTATTGATTTGGACACAGGTAAGAAAGCTATGTTTTTGAAAATATTTGGTTTCGTTTTCACAAATGATTTTCTCCACATTTTCTTCCTTATTTCATTTGCATGTGCCAACTGTATTTGATATTCCTGGGTCGGGGGTTTAAAAATTTCATAAAGACTATTTAACTTTGTGTAGTCAAAAGGTTTCACTAAGTCTTTATTCAATTTTGATCGACTCTCTTCTTCAAGAGTCAGAATCTCTTCCCTATCGGGGACGAGTCTGTTTGCAGGATCAGATTGGTCATGTGGGATCTCATACAAACATGGTTTCTCATATTGAGCCTTTTTGAGGTACATTGGATTAGCAAAGGTAGGTCTTCCATTAAATGTAGGGCATTTAGGTGCTAACATATGAATGGTTTGGATTGATTGACTCCTTTTGTAAACAATTTCATTCAAAAACTTTAATTGGTTTTCCATTGAAATCATTTTGTCAATATCTTTTTCTTCCTTAAGTTTCAAATCCGTTATGACCTTTGTTTTCTCTTTGACAAGACCTTCGTAATGTGACTTTGTTAAAAGACTCTGTTTGACTAACTCATCGTGTTTCTCTTTGACAACTGAAATTTCATAGGCTTTAACTTTTAAACCTTCTTTTATGTCAATCTCTTTTTGAGCTAATAGTCCTAGAGTTTCATTTAACTTACGTTCAAGTTTGTCATAATCAACTGTACGATCATTAAAGGCCTTGTACCTCTCAAACTCAGTCTGTTTGTTTTGAAGTGCAACTAGACAACTATCTCGAATACTATTAGACTCCCCCAAGGTTCTACTAGTCTCTGCAAGAGTAGATTTGCACTCTTTTAATTCTTGAGTCAATGATGCGTTTGCTTTCTTTAATTGCTTTTGAATCGTTTTGTTTTCATCAATGTCAAGTTTTAAATTTGCAATTAAATTAGCAAGCGCAACACGCTCATCATCACATTCTACAGCATTATGGTCAGTGCTGGATGAATTTCATTATCATTATATTCTGGTGAATCTAGGATTGCATGCTATCTTTTTTTTTTTTTAATTTTATTTTTTTTATTAGACCATTTTCCACTACACATGTGTTAATAATGCATTCAGGTTGCTCAGAATGTTGTGTGTCAACAGCAAACACATTATATTCAGCAGTATATTGTGACAACCGTGATTTGAGCAGGTTAGTTTATACCTTTAGAAATGGTTCAGAGTTCATTTTATGTGTTTAAGTGTTGTGCTATGTGATTTTATGTGTGCTAAGTGAGTTAAGTATATGAATGATATCATTTTGAGGTGTATGGGCATCTCATTTTGAGTATGTTTGTGTTGGATTATGCGTATTCCATTTCTTCACATTTAGTGATAATGGAAAGGAATGGCGTATTGCATGTAATGCTACGTCAATAGTTGGATGATTAAGTGTTAAGCGTTTATGGGAAATGTGGCATATTGGAAATGAAATAGGTGGGTGAAATATAGAAGGTTGTAGCAAACTTTCTAAAAATGGAAAGTGGTTTGGTGAAATATAATTTATTTTTTAAAAGTTTAGTAAGTAGCGTTTAAGTATAAAGGTTTAATCAAATTAGCTTAGATTTTTATAATAACTAAAGTTAATGAAGTAAATTAGTTAATTTTTAATTTAATAAAAAAAAATATATATATATATATATTAAAGTGTGGCAGTCTGATTTTTAAAAGAAAAAAAATGTTTTATTTAAAATAGAATTTGTGTTGGGCTAGGACTAGTTTAGGCCTTAAGGTAAAAGCCCTTAACCCAAACTTTAGTCCATTATCCTACCCTAAGCCCCTAAAACAAAATAACTCAGCCCCCATAACCCTTTGTGTCAACTTCCATTCCCTTCGATCAAGAAACAAGAATATTTGGATCAAGAGCTAGCCAAGAATTGATGTTAGGACCTAGTAATCAAGGTAAGTACACTCAATCCTAGTTAGTTTAATGTAATCATGTAACAAAATCAATGATGGATTCTAGGGTTTCATAAAATATAAAATATTAATGATATATTATGATTGTAGTATTGATTAGAATTGAATTAGGGGCATAACCATGCAAATTACATGTTAGGGTTTGCATGAAATCTTGATTTAATGTTGAGCAGAATTAGGGCTGTGTTCACGAACGATTTTCTCTATGATGAAGAATGATATTTAAGAGTTTCTTTTTTTAAACAGTAGCCCTCTGAGTCTTCTTTCCAAAGAATCCAGCCCCAAGAGTTTTCGTGGTCGGGAAGGTTGTCAAATAATTTTTATAAGATAAGTGTGCAAAACAGTGAATTTTCTGACGGGTTTCAGTTAGGGTTTTGATTTTTCTAAAAATACTTAGACACCTTCTCAAGGGCTAATATTCACGTGGAAGTCATTTCATATGTTGTGTGTGACCCCTGATTTTTGGCTAAGTATGGGGTGGTGTTTAAAATGGTCAGCTAACATCAAACTTTTAGGGTGTCTGTTACTAGCCGAATTTTGGACACTTGGTGTTATGATTTTCTAAAGGGTATTTATAAAAGAGTATGAACTTTGGGGGAGTAATTGGGGGTTCATAAGTCA
This sequence comes from Tanacetum coccineum, assembly GCA_026074375.1. NCBI lineage: Eukaryota > Viridiplantae > Streptophyta > Magnoliopsida > Asterales > Asteraceae > Tanacetum > Tanacetum coccineum. The sequence goes on from BQNB010000039.1 coordinate 209,253, forward strand.
TATTAGTAACCTGTGGAATTTTTCCAAGAATTATAAAGATGTATAAGTGGTGCGTTTAGGCGCTGCCAAAGTGAGTCTAAAATTTCGGCTCAAATCCAGAAAATGAAAGTGTAAGAATAAAGTGTAAGCTAGTTATGTAAGAATTTAAAAAGGTACAAAATGAGTTTAGAACATTGATAGATCGCTTAGAATCCATCATAGTTGAGGTTACACCCTATTGGAGTGATGACCAAAGTGATGTTAATATCCGTACGTTTTGTTATTTAGATCTTTATGAAGCTTATTGGAACCTTTTTGGATTAAGCTAAGCTAAGGTGAGTTTTATAGTCCCACTTTTACTTCGTTTTAAATTTGGGATGGAAATGATGCTAGTATGGAAATGTTTTGATTACTATAATAATGTGTTTAAAGTGATGCATGACTTTATGTGGCTATTATATGATATATGCTACATGTTTGTGATGTGATACGCTCCATGGCTTAGTGATCAATATAGATGAGATTGTGGTATGTCCATGGCTTAGTGATCAATGGAGTGTTCTGCGATAGAGACCGTCTTCGTTAATTCGTGTGAATGGTATTGGTTTAGATTGGATTTGATTTGGTTTACATGATAGCTTATATGGTAGTTCATTTATTGTTATGCAGTGTTTTCATTTATCACAGTAATGATTTAATTGGATTTATATCGTGTCTTAAACCTATGACTCTTACCAACTTTATGTTTACGTTTTGAAGCATCATTTTCAGGTGTGTATACGGGATGATAGATGGATAGTAGCAAAGAGTGCAGAGAGACCCTAGGCATTGCTTGTGGAGTTGTCTTTTCTAGTCTTTTCAGTTATGACATTTGTTTTGCTTGATACTTGATAGTTGGAGATTGTTAGTATTTGGAACATTTTGCTCGTGTATGACATTACTTTAGTAATGCAAGACTCCTCTATCTTGTGTTAGGTATTGTCATGACACATAGTGTCCATTTGATTATTTCTTTCATTTAGATTTCTCTATAGTAGACACCATTATGTTGTGATGATATCTATGATGTTACGCCTCGTGTTTCTGCCTAGGCGAGGTGTGACAGATTGGTACCAGAGCCATTTTTTATAGAGAAGTAGGTGGTTAAGCCTAGACTATAACCTAGGAGTCCTTCATGTAGATGCATTTAGGGCTTAAGTGTTTAATGCTATAACTGCTATGCTTCCCCTCTATTTTTGCATAGCTTATATATCTCGTATTTTGCTAAGTTTTCATTTAGTTATTTTGTCTACCATTATTTGATATAATATGTATTACTTTCTTAGTATTTTAGCTATGTTTTTCCCTCACCCGCAAGAAGTCTCGTTGGGGAACCGTTTTCCCAACTGGACTTAAGCGTTATAAGGATCCATAAGAGGAGCCTCTTATGGAACCGAAGGAGATAGGATAAGTGTTCGTACGGTCAGTGTGGGTAATAGGGCTGGACCCGCGGAGTCGGGTGATTCTTGCGGAGGCAAAGTAAAACCCAAGCGAGGCCAGGCATAAGTTTATCCCGTCCTTTATCTCGTCATGTTGTTATTGATTATTTCTTTCGAATATTTCATATTTTGGAAGTCGTTGTGAGACTTTCGTTCCTTTATGTCGTTTCGATTTCAATTTGATATAAGTAAGTAGTTATTTGATGGAGCATCCTTTATGTGTTAAGTTGGAATGGTTTAAGATGTGCAATGTGGTATATGTGCTTATATGTGAATTATGATTGATATTGGTGATCTTGGAAGTAAGTACACGTGTGAAAGGAGGCACTTATAATTATGGTGGCCAACATAATTATAAAGGGACATTCACACACGTTAGACTTGTGACCATGATTGCATTTATTTGTGTTTGGTTGTAAGGTGGTAGTGTAATGTGTTTTTTTTATATGTGTATTCTTGATAAAGATGGTGGTATGGGTAGATAATTTTTCTCTTACCCTAATTGGAGGATATGTTGAGTTAAGTTGTATAGATAGTAAATTTGCCCTTCTATCTAGTAATTGCGGATACCTAGTCTAAGCTTAGCATCCCTTCATCATACTTTGTTAGTAAAGATACTTGATTTTCCCTAAGTCTAAGCTTAGCATCCCTTCATCGTACTTTTTTAGTAAGGATACCTGATTTTCCCCATTCTACGTCTTGATGTATATTGGTTGTTCGGATCTGCTCTTTCGGATATAAGCGCGTTTCGTTAGTTCTTTCGTTGCATTGATTACTCGTATGGGTATCAAACGTTTCTTTTAAGCACTAATTGTTCCTAACATATTAGTGTAGATCATTACTCCTTTCTTTGTATATCCCTTGGTTTTCGTAACCCGTTGGCGACGTGTTAGTATCGATGCTTTTAGGTTTGCTCTGTTGATCGTTATTTTGGATAAGACCTTACGTTTTCTTTTGGGTACGTAACGTCTTGCATGAGTTTTCTTGTACGAGTTCGTTTGATTCTATTTTGAGTATATGGTTCCTGGTATTTTCTTTCGTTTTCAAACAATAAAATTATGTTAGAGTCTGTACGGTGTTTTACAATCCATGTTGGTATTATGGTGTCATTTGTTTGAGTAACATATTTCATAATTGATGTCTAATTATAAAAACTCTTTCAAAGTATTGTGTTAGTTTTTGAGAAAAACTGTGTTTAAAATGATCTTTGTAAAAAGAATATGTTTAGATTGGTCTTATTACAAATGGATATGAAATTTTTATAAGTGGTTTAAAAAATTTTATTTTATTATAAAAAGCTGCTTTAAAGTGATTCATAGTGGTAAGGTACGATATACCATTAGATAACCATCTCTAGATTTTTTATGACAACCAGAATGAATTTTATAAAGATTAAATTTAAGACAACTTTATTTATTATTTAAAACGATTTTTATACTTAAAGTGATTTTCTTAATTTAAATTGATTTTTTATAAAAACATTATTTAATTTGGTTTTTCGAGTAATGTCGATAATTGGTATAAGAATTTCCGTCTTTCGTATTGATATTTTTTTATGTGTTCATTTGTCGTGGTACGTCTGTTGATTTCTTTCGTTGCGTTTTCACTCGATGCATATACGTATCCTTTCTTTCAAAGGATTCTTATGTCATTTGATCCACGTCTACTTGCATATGTGGAATCTCCTATATGCATTCTAGCCTTTGACTCGATATTCGTTTGTTATCCTATTCGATTGTTCGTAACCCTTGGAGTTCGTTGATACCGTTGAGTCGTGGAAGCTTTGATGTGCTTGTGGGAATGGACCGGTTGTCCAAGAGGAAGTTTGGGATAGTATGTCATGGGAAGGTGGTTAGGATACCGTTGGAAGGTGATGAGATACTTCGGGTTCATGGTGAACGTACTCAAGGAGTCGTGAAAACCTTAATGAACACTAAGGTAGGTGAATCGAAATTGAGTGGTATTTCCGTCGTACGAGACTTTATTGACGTGTTTCCGGAAGACTTGTCAATGACCACCGCAATGACAAGTTGAGTTCCGCGTAGACTTAGTTCCTGGAGCGACGCCAGTCGCGAAGTCTCCATATCGTCTAGCACCTTTGGAAATGCAAGAATTGTCTGAACAACTTCAAGAGTTGCAAAACAAAGGTTTCATACGACCTAGTCATTTTCCGTGAGGAGCACCAGTGTTGTTTGTTATGAAGAAGAGCATGGAGTTCAATTGAAGTTAGAGTTGGAATTTATGAGGTGGAGATGTTTGTATGCTAAGGTTCTAGTGTGAGGAGTGAGAATTGGGAATAGTACTACGACACCATCTGAGATGATGATTATTCTTAGGAATTTGACAGGCTTTACTTTACATACGTTTCATCCAAACTTTTCTAAGATTGTTTAAACCCATTACTTCTACATTAGAGATAATAGAAGTATGCGTAGGGCGCAGAACGAGAAAAGCAGGGCCATTTCCAGTCTTGTAGATATGATTTGTGTGACGCGTCGATAAATCGAATGTAGTGGTTGATGCGTTGAGTAGAAAGGGAGAGTGAAACTAAGATGAGTAAGAGCAATGTACATGACTATCCAGTTAAGTGTTAAGGATAAGATATTGGCTACTTCAAGTAAGACGTCCAAGGTAGAGAACGCGCCAGCAGAAATACTGCGCGACCTGGACCAACAAATGGAAAAGAGAGCAGATGATGGTTGTACTTTATGGATTAAATTGTATAGTAAGTATGAGTATGAAATTCGCTACCATCCAGGTAAGGCAAATGTGGTGATTGATGTGTTAAGAAGGAAGGAACAAGTGAAACCTAGACGTGTTTGAGTGATGGCTATGACCATTCAGTATGGAGTAAGAGGAATGATATTGGCATCCCAAAGTGAGGCGTTCAAGAAAGAGAATGTACTCGCAGAAAGGCTTCATGGGTTAGATTGACATATGGAAAAGAAGGAGGACGAGAGTTTGTACTTTATGGATCGTATATGAGTTCTGTTAGTAGGGAATGATAATACGGTGTAAGGGCATGAGGCTCATGCATCAAGGGAATTGGTACTTCGTCGAGTGGATAAGAAGTACTATAACCTGGAGACATGTTTTGTAGCCACTGTAGAAAAGGGTATAGTTTACTATGTTAGAAAATTGTTGGATTTGTTTAGAGAGTGAAGCTTATGTTTGGGATGGTTTCATAAAAAAAAAATAGGGGGGGGTAAAAATAATTTTTGCTTGCTGCAACAGCCTGAAGACTACTGATGTGATAATAAGATAGATTCACAATGGGATTGGTTCAGTAATTTACAAGGTAAAGTTCGAGTATGATTTGATTGATTTGGTTGATGGTCGATAAACTGGACCAAGTGCTCATTTTCTAGCTATAAAAGAGATTTCCAGATATGAAGTTGACAAGGGTTTTTATATTGATGAGATAATAGCAAGGAATGAAATTCTGGTTGATGATCAACTCAGACTGAGATGGATGATTTACCCCGTAGTTTTGGCAGACGTTGTAGAAGGTGTTAGAGACGCGATTGGATTTGAGTACTGGGTAGCATCCTCAAGCGGATGGAAAAAGTGAACGTATGATTCAGACTTTGGAAAATATAATAAGGGCATGTGTTATTGATTTTGGTGGTAGTTATCATTCGAGCATTTGGTGTGCTCCGTTTGAAGCTTTACATGGAAGGAAATGTAGGTCGCTTGTTCTATGGGCAGAGATTGGAGAGAGTAGTTTGACTGGGCCTGAGTTAGTACTAGATACGACAGATAAGGTGGTATTGATAAAAGAAAAGCTCAAATCGACAAGAGATCGTCAAAAGAGTTATGCGGATAAGAGACGTAAACCGTTAGAGTTTGAGGTGGGTGATAGAGTACTATTGAAGGTGTCGCCTTGGAAGGGCGTAGTGCGCTTTTGAAAGAAGGGAGTTTGGCACCCAGATACGTAAGACCATTCGAGATCCTTGAAAGGATCGGCCCCGTAGCTTATCGGTTAAGATTACCCGAGGAGTTGAGTGGTGTACATGACACATTCCACGTGTCAAATTTGAAGAAGTGTTTGGCAGGTGCTAGCCTGCATGTGCCATTGAATGAAATTAAGGTTGACAAAACTCTTCGTTTTATCGAGGAACCCGTAGAGATTTTGGACCGTGAAAATTAGGAGTTTAAAGCGTAGCAAAATATCACTTGTGAAGGTTCGTTGGAATTCAAAGCGTGGCCCCGAGTTCACTTGGGAGCGCGAAGATTATATGAAGTCTAAGTATCCTCAGTTGTTTGTTAATCGTGCTGATGAGTCGGCTAATTAAATCTCGGGACGAGATTTCCTAAAGGAAGGGATAATGTGACAACCGTGATTTGAGCAGGTTAGTTTATACCTTTAGAAATGGTTCAGAGTTCATTTTATGTGTTTAAGTGTTGTGCTATGTGATTTTATGTGTGCTAAGTGAGTTAAGTATGTGCATGATATCATTTTGAGGTGTATGGGCATCTCATTTTGAGTATGTTTGTGTTGGATTATGCGTATTCCATTTGTTCACATTTAGTGATAATGGAAAGGAATGGCGTATTGCATGTAATGCTACGTCAATAGTTGGATGATTAAGTGTTAAGCGTTTATGGGAAATGTGGCATATTGGAAATGAAATAGGTGGGTGAAATATAGAAGGTTGTAGCAAACTTTCTAAAAATGGAAAGTGGTTTGGTGAAATGAAATTTATTTTTAGAAAGTTTAGTAAGTAGCGTTTAAGTATAAATGTTTAATCAAATTAGCTTAGGTTTTTATAAAAACTTAAGTTAATGAAGTAAATTAGTTAATTTTTAATTTAATAAAATATATTTATATTTTATATTATATATATTTACTTATATATATATATATATATATATATATATATATATATATATATATATATATATTAAAGGGTGCGTCCGGTTTTAAAAGAAAAAAAATGTTTTATTTAAAATAGAATTTGTGTTGGGCTAGGACTAGTTTAGGCCTTAAGGTAAAAGCCCTAAACCCAAACTTTAGTCCATTATCCTACCCTAAGCCCCTAGAAACGGATAATAATCAGCCCCATACCTTGGTGTCAAACTTCCAATCCCTTAAGAACAAGAAACCAAGAATCTTGATCAAGAGCTAGCCAAGAACTGGTGTTAGGACCTAGTAATCAAGGTAAGTACACTCAATCCTAGTTAGTTTAATGTAATCATGTAACAAAATCAATGATGGATTCTAGGGTTTCATAAAATATAAAATATTAATGATATATTATGATTGTAGTATTGATTAGAATTGAATTAGGGGCATAACCATGCAAATTACATGTTAGGGTTTGCATGAAATCTTGATTTATTTTTGAGTCAGAAATTTAATCGGCTTCTTGTGTTCACGAATGATTTTCTTTATGATGAAGAATGATATTTAAGAGTTTCCTTTTTTTAAACAATATCCCTCTGAGTCTTCTTTCCAAAAAATCCAGCCCTAAGAGTTTTAGTGGTCGGGAAGGTTGTCAAATAATTTTTATAAGATAAGTGTGCAAAACAGTGAATTTTCTGACGGGTTTCAGTTAGGGTTTTGATTTTTCTAAAAATACTTAGACACCTTCTCAGGGGCTAATATTCGTGTGGAAGTCATTTCATATGTTGTGTGTGATCCCTGATTTTTAGCTAAGTATGGGGTGGTGTTTAAAATGGTCAGCTAACATCAAACTTTTAGGGTGTCTGTTACTAGCCGAATTTTGGACACTTGGTGTTATGATTTTCTAAAGGGTAATTATAAAAGAGTATGAACTTTGGGGGAATAATTGGGGGTTCATAAGTCATATTAGTAACCTGTGGAATTTTTCCAAGAATTAATATAGAATGTATAAGTTGGTGGTTTGGGCGTGCAAGGTGAGTCTCATAATTATGCTCACAAATTCAGAAAATTGAAAGTGTAAGAATAAAGTGTAAGCTAGTTATGTAAGAATTTTAAAAGGTACAAAATAAGTTTAGAACATTGATAGATTGCTTAGAATCCATCATAGTTGAGGTTACACCCTATTGGAGTGATGACCAAAGTGATGTTAATATCAGTACTGTATTGTTATGGAGATCTTTGTGAAGGGCTTCTTGGAAACTTTTTGGATTAAGCTAGTTAAGGTGAGTTTCATAGTCCCCATTTACTTCAGTTTCTAAATGGGATGGTTATGATGCTAGTATGAAAATGTTTTGATTACTGTGATAATGTGTTTAAAGTGATGCATGGACTTTATGTGGCTATTATATGTTATGTGCTACATGTTTGTGATGTGATACGCTCCATGGCTTAGTGATCAATTGGAGTGGATTTGTGGTATGCTCCATGGCTTAGTGATCAATTGGAGTAGTTCTGCGATAGAGACGTCTCGTAATCGTGTGAATGGTATTGGTTTGGATTGGATTTGATTTGGTTTACATGATAGCTTATATGGTAGTTCATTTATTGTCATGCAGTGTTTTCATTTATCACAGTAATGATTTAATTGGATTTATATCGTGTCTTAAACCTATGACTCTCACCAACTTTATGTTGACGTTTTAAGCATCATTTTCAGGTGAGTATCGGGATGATAAGAAGGATGGTAGGAAGAGTGGCTAGAGAGACCCTAGGCATTGCTTGTGGAGTTGTCTTTTCTAGTCTTTTCATTTATGACATTTGTTTTGCTTGATACTTAATAGTTGGAGATTGTTAGTATTTGGAACATTTTGCTCGTGTATGACATTACTTTAGTAATGCAAGACTCCTCTATCTTGTGTTGGGTATTGTCATGACACATAGTGTCCATTTGATTATTTCTTTCATTTAGATTTCTCTATAGTAGACACCATTGTGTTGTGATGGTTGCTCAGAATGTTGTGTGTCAACAGCAAACACATTATATTCAGCAGTATATGGTACCTCAACTATTGGTTCTGTGTCATAGGAAGGTCTGATGTCCGTATCATCCCCAGAAGTGCTTTTGTCATTGCATTCATTCCTTGACCTGCTGCTTTCATCTCCAGATGTGTTGCTTTGATTCTCTAAACCTTGATCATTCTCTTTGTCTGATACAATCCTACTGCAGTCATTGTCTCCCGAACTAGCATCCGATGCTTTAACTTTTTGAACATTGCACTCTTGAATCTGTAACTTTCTTTCATTCAACCTTTTCAACCCATTCTGAAGCTCTTGTTTATGATTTTCTCTTTCAACAATACATTGCTCAATGGAGTTTATGTTTTGAATGATTGTTTCCTTGAATGTTTGAGCTTCCATGTGAGTGTACTCTTGGAAGTCTCGTCTTGTTTCCAGATCATATGAATTATAATTAGAAGGCTTTAAGACTTTTGAATGTATGAACTTGTCAAACTACACTTTGATCACACATAGATCAGAATTGGAATCCTTCTTGTGAAGTGTTTCTTTGTTGAGTTGCCTTTCGAAATTCTGTATGTTTTGAGATAACACAGACCTGAAAGTTCTTTCGTCTGCCTCAAAGAGTCGGTGAAAAGCATATCTAAACGTGTAGTACATTAAGTTGTTGGAACTTGAGAGATGTTGAGTTGTTGTTTGGAGTGCATTCAATTTGTTCAAGGAGTTTTCTTTTAAAATCTTTGCTTGCTTTTGCAGTTGTTGTATCTCTTGTTCATCTAAATCCAAACACGAAGATAAAGTATCCGTCGTTTCCATTTTAACGTGAATTGTGAAGTGAAAATGATTTGTAGGATCTTAAGTAGGTAAAGTGATTGTTGTTGTGGATTGAAATCAATTAACGTTCACGGGATTTTACAAATCTATGACTTAAACCATGAATGAAAAATTAATTGTTGTTGGTGAAATCGTTGTTGAAATTGAAGTACGTGAGCTTTTGTAACAATTTGATGAGCTAACACGACGAACAGTGCCCAAATTTTGAGCTTCAAATGATTAACGGTTGATTAAAACAAAAATAGGGACTAACGGTGTAAGATTGTTTCAATAATGAGGGTTAATGAGCAACTAAAGATGAAATGTGAATTGGTTACAAAGTCCAGGGACTAAAGTTGCAATTTTCAAATTGTATTTAATAAAACACGTTTTCCTTCCACACTGTATCGTCGGTGTAAAATAAATATACCACAATGATCGAAACGAGTTCACGATCGTAATGGAATAGATTAGAAGACCCGCGAGCAACCTAAACACGAATCCGAAAAACCCGAAACTACACGAATGAACACGTTTTTTTTCTTATGCTTATGTATAACTTGCTTGATCGTTTTTCGTGTTGTATAAAGCGTCCTAGTCAAAACGAATAACACACCCAATGAGTGTTGTATAACTCGTCTAAACAAAACGTATAACTTGTTGTCACTCAAACATGTATAGTTCACCTACACTCAAACATGTATAGTTCGCCTACACTCAAGCATGTATTGTTCACCTATCTTTGATGTATACTTCGCCCACACAAAAAAACGTGTATAGTTCGCCTGTTACCCGTGTTGTATACTTCGCCCTTTGTTGCTCACGTATAACTCGCCCGTTTTGTTCACAATGTATAACTCGCCTATGATGTGGTATTGTTCGCCCTATGCTATCATGTATAAATCGCCCGTGTCTTGTATGGTATAACTCGCCCGTGTGTCCGATAGAAACAAAAATTGTACTTTTACTGTTTCTTGTCTTTTAGCCCAAAACACAAATCATCCTTGAGTCCTTTCTTTTGTCTTCAAACGTTGGAGACCAACCAAATACTAAGCCAACGAGAAACCCCAAAAAAATACACGAGTCTTGGTAAAGAGAGTGGAAAGCTTTTTGTGTGAAATAAGTTTAAAACTGTTGACCTAGAATAAGCAGTTTATGACAGAAAATATGCTACCAAGAGTTTCATCATAAAGCTAGAACAGAGTAAGATGATGGTCACTTTCTTATATAAGCTATTTTGGAAGAATAGGCTAAACAACAAAAAAATAACACGTGAAGGGCACCAGAAATAACAAAATCACCACGAAAAAAAATATTAGAATAAGTCACGCATCAGCCTACGTAATAAGCTCACAGACACGTGAAGGGCATCAAAACGCACCCTTAATGTAAAAAAGCCCAACAAGGTTTAAAAAAAACTGTTTAAAGCCCAAAGACGAAACTTATGATTTTCAAATTGAAAAAAGAATGAAACTTATAAATTTGTAAAGGGTAAAAAGTATAACGACTGAGAAAAAAAATAAGCTAGAAAAAAGCTAGAAAAAGCCCGAAAATAAGTATGAACATAATCACTAAACCCACCCGAGGCTCTTGATACCAAATGTCGAAACCCGGAATCACCTTCACTTCACCATGGTATTGATTAAGAAATAAGATAAGAGGAAAATAAAGAAAAGTAGAGAGAGAAGTTAGAGAGAGAAACTAGAAAGAAGAAAAAAGAGAATGGTTGATTTCACTAAAGAGTGTATGTAACAAATGAGAACCAACACCCTCTTCACACTTGGAGAGGGGTATTTATACCAACACTTGGAGCGTGTGGTTTAATGCTAATAGGTCGGGCTCGGGATTACTTGGGCTTTAGCCCATAACATATACAATATTAGATTAAATAACGAACCCGATACCCGTAACTAGCCTATTACAATATATATTAAATAAAGACCGAAGCTTCCTCGTTGAGTGACCGAACTTCCTTGTTCGACTTAATATTTTGAGGCTAACATAACGCCACAATGAGTCTGACTTCTAGGACCGCTTTCAAATATAATTCCGCCAAGGCCTTGAGAGGTCGGAAGTTCGTATCCACGAACACCTCCCATGTTGTACAACCTTATCTTGAAATCTGGCACAGAAGCATCTCTGCATTTGTCTCTTGTAGCTCTAAACAGTTGCACTAACTTATTGTGTCATCAAGGATATGTATTAAACGGTCAACAATCTCTGAATCAAGGCTTCCTTCATTCGCCCCCAAAATGGCGCATTTGGTTGCTGACCTCATTATTTGTATCATATATGTACATCTATAGAAAACATGGTTGTTCTCTTCAGGGCAAAGCGAAACGACTCAATGGTATATTTGTCACTATAAGAAATTTAAGTCAAGATAGTCTAACAAAAAGTCATATATGAAATTAAATGAAAATCACTAAGCAACTTTGCTACTAACGAAAATTAAATAAGTCACCATCGAATCACGTCTCAAAAATCCATGCATAATATAAAGTTTACGTATTAGAATTATCTATGAAACAAGATCAAAGTCCAAAATACATATAGCAATACAAAGTGTAAAAAATATTTTGAAACAGGTCAAAAATTTTCCATCCATACGCATAACTAAAGAGGTTCATAACGATCCTAATGATTTTAGCTCACTTAAAATGGGTCAAATGGATTAAAACTTGTCGTCAGATTCAATTGAAACCAAAAAAATGGTTTTAAGCTAAAATATCATAGTATCATATTCATGTATACATACATAAAACAAAGCTAAGTAGCTAGCTTTAATAAGAAAGGATACTTACATGAAAAGAAGAATGCACTTATTAATAAACCCATTTTTTTCCTAAAATAAAAGATAAGCATGTTAACAAATGTGCAATTATTGGATAATGTTTACAAATCAGTTAGGTCTTGTTCTTTTTAAGAGCGCAAATACTAATTTAAAGCACATTACTTCACTATGTTCTCCTTTATTTACAATCATAGAATGCGTAGTCAATAAGGCATGTGGATATTAAAGGATCAAACATGAAAATAGTTAACGAGAATGAGAATAGTGTTCATCATAAAAGGATAAAACATTAGGGTGGTGTACATCGACATGTAAATTAAAACACATCACAACTCTAAATAATGCTTTACCAAGTAATATCATGTTTTTAACAATCTTAATTTTCTTTTATCTTATACATGTAGTGAAGTGTTATATTGAGAACCCATTTTATGTGCAGAACTTTACAGAACTATTTAAACTAATCTGGACCATTAGATAAGTATCATCAATGGATAAAATTAAATGTGCTGAAATTGAAATAAAATAAAATATGAAGGGGTCCTTTTCAATTAAACAAAAAGATAAAAGGGTATTATAGGCATTTTAATCCGTCTTTTACCCTCAAAAATTGATGGTAACAATTTATTCATTTTTCTTCTACATCTTTTCTCCCTAAACCTAAAAACCACCACCTAAAAACCGCCGCCTCTTTATGTTGATCTATTGACCGGCTTGAAAAAAAATTAAGCGTCATAAATCTCTTTGTATCAAGCAAGCATAAACGGTTTTTAAAAAAATGATTAATCCGAAATTGTTTAACAATCACAGATCTCTTTAGATCTATTGTTCGTCCTGCTCCTAAAAAAATGAAAGTGGATGATTTCGTGTTTTGATCATAGTTCACGGTCGGATTTGGCATCAAGGTGATGATTTATACTTTTATATAATAACTTATGATATGGGTTTTGGTTTTCTTGTGTTTTAGATTTGTAAGATGTGTTGTCGAGTATATATTTATATTACATAATTTGTTAGTTGGGCAAAGTATGTGTTTTTGGTATGGATGAAAGTGATACAGTTTACTTGTTTTAAAAACAAATCTATAATCATTGTGCATATATGCTATCTGTTTTAAAAGCAAAATTTTGATTTCTTGTTAAAACTAATTTGATATAAATAACGAGTGTACATATGTGTTATGTTATAGTTATTATAATTATACATTCGTTTGGTTGTCATGGCCTCATGGGTCACGATGTATCGTTCGGAACATATATGTTTTTGTTTACGTTTTATTTGTTATCTTTTTGGTATTGGAAGTTATACGTGATATTGTCGTTATTTGTTTTCTTTTTGGTATTGGAAATGTATACGTGATATTGTCGTTGTTTGTCATTTTTTGATATAGAAAAAGCCTACATATACGTTGTATACTGTATGAAGTTACAAGTGCATACATGATATTTGAGAATTGCATCTCATTATTGTAAATTGACTTTTTTTGTTAAGATTCAGCTTCTTCTTTGTTTAGTTGCTCTTGCTAGTTTAAAATTATTTTGGACTACTTCATGGGCTATATGCCTGATCTTATTTTTGTTCATAAATGGTATAAAGCATGGCAAATGTCAAAGTATAATTATGTCAGCATGTCATAAATGCTATGGTCGTAGTTATTTTCAAAACAAAATTTTTAGATTTTTTGTTGCAATATACCGTCTCACAGTCGATGAAAAAGAAGTATAATAGTGTTTGATCAAAAACTCTATATATTGTTCAAGACCCATAAATGAATGTGGTGATTATGGAAAATTAAAAGGTAAGACCTTACTAACTTTTGATAAATTGATTTTGTATTGTTTGTTCTTGTGTAGTATAAAAAGAGAGAATGGATTGTAAATTGTTGGTGATAGTGCAAGGTTTAATTATTCTGTTTGAAGCTGGTTTCGAAAATATCGATTACGACCATGACAATGGATTCTATATTATTTCAATTTGTGTTTTTACATACGCATTTCTAGCACGGATGTAGATTGTGCATACGTGTTTTCTAGTTCATAATTTTTTTTTTGTAATTTCAGGTATTAAACATGTTTTGGAAGGCGTGCACATATGTTCTAACGAGTTTGACGAGAAAGCGTACATATATGTTCTAATGAATTTGATAAGAAAGTGAAGCGTGCATGTATGTTCTTGAAGAGTGCACACATGTTTCTAAATGATGTGTACATCAATATTTAACAAGATATGTTTGTATCTTGAATTGTATTTATTTGATACCAAAATTTGTGTATGCTATTTATGTTTTTTGTTTGTTATAAATTTAGAAGTTACATGCATATGTTTATGTTTTTGGTTATAAATATCAAAGATCAAAAAATAAACATTACGAACATATGTGCAATTACAATTATCTAAACAATTTGACGCAAAAACATATGTAAATTTACAATATTTAGAAAAAACACATATGCACCTTATTTTTTTAAAAACATGTATGCTAAAAAATTTAAAACATTTTATAAAAATTATTAAGAAAAATAAATTCTGAAAATTAAGGGTATTAAAAATGTTTTTTAAACAAAAAAAATCAAAAGAAAAATGAAAATGTCTTTTACTATTATGCCCTTTTAATTTAAAGAAAAATATTTAATAATACTAAATTCTTATTGGTTCAAATGAGTTCTGTAAAGTTCTGCACATAAATTTGGTTCTCAATATAACGCGCCCCTATACATGTAAGCATCTATGGTATTTTGTCTTGATGTTTCCTCTCTAAATATTGAAACATCTTAGCAGTTCGATCAAGAACATTAAAAAGAATAAATAATTACTAAATATATCTGCATTAATTCAAAAAATAAAATGAAGCAATATCTCTTAAAATAATAATACACTAACATTAACAACTAGTGTAATACCCGTGCCTTGCATGGGTCATGCGTAAAAAATGAACCATTTTTCTTTACATAAAGAGTGGATATATATTTGGTTGTGCAGAGTTTCTCGGCACGTGTTGAAGTCAAGTTATATATGTAAAATATTTGTTGAAGAATTACTTTCGGGCACCTATGTGGTTTTACATTTTGATTTGAACGTAAAGAGTGGATATATATTTGGTTGTGTTTTGTGGGTAATAATGAATCGTTGCCATTGCTTTGCGACGTGTAACAAAGATAAATAATTTTATTAGGGAAAATCGTAACAATTCTTGCACCGAAAAACGTTATAAGTACTTAACATAATAAAGCAATAAAAACCGCGTAGATTAGTCGGTCAAAAATTTCTAAAAAAAATTATAATTTGCACATTTATTTTTATGCCCCTATTTCCTTTGTTAGTTTTAGGGTATTTGTGATTGAGGTTTTTACTTTTCATTTGTGGTTTGAGTTACAAATTTGTACTTTATAGTTTGATTTTATGTGGCATTTTAGTTATAAATATATATTTTTAGGCAACTTAATTTATTCCATATCAAATTAAAAATGTAATCATCATTTATTTTTTTAGGCAATTAGGGCTTCCTATACTATTTTTTTGTTTGCGTTACCTTTGTGTGGGGTTGTCATCTTCAGGTCATATACATTTTCAGCACATATACGCACATCTTCATGTCAGAACATTGAATCTATAAAAACTCAAAATTTCTTACCTACTCGTACTAAACTCACTATTCCACCATCACCTGTCACATTCCTATTCCATAGTTCCAAACTATATTTTATGAGAGTTGATAAAATTCATTTAAAAAAAATTCATGTGTAAACTCAAAACTGTAACTCAAACCAATATACTTGTCAAAAGTTTCACTTAAACTCATAAAATTATCTTATTACAAAGATTTTGGATAAAAGAATTTGTTATTTTTCTTTGAGTCTTAATTTTTCTTTTTCTAATTTTTACCACATGTCATCCAACCTTAACTTTCAAATCTCATTCATACAACATACTCATTTTTTTTCAAATTCCACCACTATTAATCACGACAAACACAAAATACTGCGTAAACAACAAAATCACCTAAAGACTAAGCTTACTAAAACAAAATAAAGTAATAATCCAAAACTAACATATAACAAACCACAATAAATACATTGAAAAGTGCCCATAACTGCTACCCAGTTGCAAACCCAAAACATAACACATATCCCACCACTACCAAATCATAAAAAGTTGGTAACCGAGATCATGCGAAGAACACCTAAACACAAAGCCAAAAAAGTAATAACAGATAACCCTAAACTAAAAATTTAAATTTCTTATTAAATACACTAATGGTTTTCATTTCTTAATTTTCAACCAGATCTAAAGTAGAAGCAACATACGAAAGAATGACACATAATATTTTCTCACACATACATAAATAATCTAGTGGAAGCTCCCTTTCACCCTACATAATAAAAAAAAGTGAACCGGAGGAGAAAGAGAGGGCACATAGTCAAAGTTGTTAACAGAAAAAGTGGCTGGAGGTTTTAGCAAAGCAAGTGACCGAAGAAGAAGAGATCTTTATTTCTTCCACCACAATCACCCACTACAAAATAACATAGACAACATATTAACAATCAAATCAAACACACTAACCCCTAAAGTATCACAAAAGAACACACACAAACATTCTCGCTTCGTCTTTTGATTTTGCAAACCAAGATTCGAACATTACATAAAACACTCTTCAACACACGCGCGCCACACACATTGCACATATACAAACAGAAGACATATGAAAGAAAAGACCAAGTTACTCCCTTACATCTACACACTTTTCTTCGAGATGCGTATTATCCGAGATCTAGAACAAAACAACAAAGAACTTGAAAGAAGAGAAGTAGGCTCCGGTGGCTTGAAAGAAAAATGCTAATACACTCAACAAATACAAACTACAAAAGTAAGCATGTAAGCATTAGTGGCAGAGGTGGCTTGAGGATGTAGGAGTAGCAACAGGTTGAGAGATTGTATGTGTGTATATTTTTTTTGGAATGAATGAAGTAATGGTTTCTTTTTGGCCGTTTGGCCCCGATCAACTTTTATTTTTTTGAGAGTTCTGCATGATTTACAAATGATGAAATTGAAATAGACGCCACAGCAAGTTGCAATGCAAAAGCATAGATATTCATATGTTATGTAGTTTAAAGTAAACCATGAGATTCTTTTACCGCTATAACAGGTGTGCTTATAAGTATTTTGCATTTCATATGTTAGAGCCTTAATATATTCGTATTTTGTATCCTCAAAGAAATCTATAAATGTCTTGGTCAATAACTAAAAAATAGGTAATACTTTATTTTGAATGGTTGAGATCTAATATGAAGAACATTTCGATGGCTGAGATTAAGTTTCATGCAATGTTTTTTCTCTATGCCCCGCCGGCAATAGAAAAGGAAATAATAGTCAAAAATAAAAGTTAATAAATATACTTACAAACATGGTACATGAATAATACCTCACGTTGTAAGACAATCATATGCAAGAAAAGGAAGAAAAAAATAATATCACGGATGTAACTGCCGAACGACACCGCAAAATGGATTAGATTATTATTATATGGAGGCGGTTAGGACTAGGGTGGAATTTTGGGTTATAAAACTTGAAATTTGGGATGGAGGTAAATTATAAGAATACCCGGCCCATTTCAAAATTATATCTATATACTATATATAGGTTAAAACGCTGCCGTTTGGCAGCTGGTGCTACAGTACCCGCCCAATGGGCTCCAAATTATTTAATTTTTTAGGCTACCCAAATTTGGGCCGGCCCGTTTGGTTTTTTTTTTTTTTTTGGTACGGCAATGTAAAAAAACGCTTCGGCATAAAAAAAAAAAAACTACAAAAATAATTGACTTACTCAGATTAAATAAATTTAGCGACTGAGGCCCAACACTATAAGCAAATTATAAAAAAAACAAACTATTAAACATGAGACCGAAAAAATAAACCCGGCACAATAAAAAATAGAAAAAAATAAAAATAAAATTTTAACGCAAAAATAAACCCGCACTATTAAACATGAGACAAAAATAAACCCGCCACTCAATCCATTAAAAAACGCCCTGCAGTAAGCAGATTCTCATTTACCAGCCCATGTTTCTATAAAATTAGATTAAAAAAACCGTTATTGCCAAAAAAGAAATCTTTAAACAATATAAGCCCCACACATAAGCTCATATAAGAAAAAAACTAAATATTAAACAGAGGGCCGAAAAAAATAAAACCGCACAAAAGAAAAAAATAAAAATAATAAGTCTCGGGTATATTAAACGACGTAGTTTTGTTCCACAAGCTACAGTGCTCGGCCCTTTGGGCTCTTCCCAATTTTGGGCCAACTCATTTGGCTTCTATTTTTTTTTTGTAGGCAATGTAAAAAAACGCTCTGCCGGCACAAATAGAAAAAAAAATTACAAAAAATATTGACTTCATTAATATAAAAAAATTGCCCGCGATATGAGGCCCTCAAACACACATAGCCACATATATATTAAAAACAAATTATTAAACTGAGACCGCAAAAAATAAACCGCACAAATAAAAAATATATTGAATAAAAATAAAATTTTAACTCAAAAATTAACCCGCACTATTAAACATGAGACCGAAAAAATAAACCCACACAGAATACAATAAAAAAACGCCATGTTCCCATAAAATTATATTAAAAAAAACCCCTACGTCGTTTTGACGTAGTTGCTACAGTAACCGGCCCATTGGGCTCCAACTTTGGGCCGGCCCATTTGACTTTTTTTTTTCTTTTTCTTTGTATACAGTACCAGGGCCATTGGGCTACTCACGTTGAGTCCGGCACATTTAACAAAATTTTTTTGTTTTTCTTTTTCTATAACTTGGCAACTTTAAAAAAAATTTACTCGGCACAAAATAGGAAACAAAATTACCCATATAAAAAAAAACTATTAAACATGAGATCGAAAAAATAAACCCGCACAAATTAATATAAAAAAAATTGCTCGGCACAAAATAGGAAAAAATATTACAAAAGTTACTGATTTATTCAGATCAAAATACCACGATCATGATGCTTAACACATAAGCCCATATAAATACAAACTATTAACATTGAGACCCAGAAAAAAAAAAATATTAAACATTGAGACTGGAAAAATAAACGCCAAAATAAAAAATAAAAAACGTTAACGTACGCACAATTAATGTCACGCATCAACGCTTTGCGAACAATCATGTTTAACACATATTTACCAAATCTCATAAAATTATATTAAAAAAAACCAAATAATGTAACTGCCGAACGACACCGCAAAATGGATTAGATTATTATTATATGGAGGCGGTTAGGACTAGGGTGGAATTTTGGGTAATAAAACATGAAATTTGGGATGGAGGTAAATTATAAGAATACCCGGCCCATTTCAAAATTATATTATATAACTATACAATCATTGGGGGAAACCTTTTGACATGGGGTTTATTCCCGTCCAACCTGGCCGGGTGTCCATGACCCGTTTTTAGCTGGCCCAATGTTTGGCCTATTAACTTCACTGCCACATTCATTCATCGCGATAATACCCTTATCCGCCATATTCACTCGCTGCCACATCACACACAAACGAGATAGTGATGTTTACAAATGGCGATGTCATTTTCTTCTTCGATAAATCCACCCGCTCAAACAAATTACAATCTCAAAACCCCCCTTATGCTATCACCGGTTCATTGAAAAACAAACTAAATATTGAAGATCTAATTTAAAAAATTGCAACCATCGATTTGTAAGCGTGAATTAGGCATCATCCCTAATTTTTATCTAATAATTATCATGCTTTTAATTTTTACTAAAAAAATTAGGGGTCTTATTGAATTTCGTTGTCATGCAATTTTGCAGTTTGTTATAATTTGTCAGTGAATTGAAGATGCCTGTCGGTGGATTTGGGCATATGAAAAAAAGACTCATCTTCTTAAGAGGCTTGTTTTTATTTACTTTATTACCCTAAAAGTTGGTTTTTTTAGTTTTGTGTTATAGAAGAATGTAATAAGTAGTTTATATTAGTTGTTTAAAAAATAAAAAATATAATATACGGATTAGGCATTTTAAATAAGCAATCCAAACAACCTGCTTATTGCATTTGAATACGGGAAATAAGAACTTTTGACTATATTCGGGATTTTTTTTATGTAAATTGCTTATCTGATGTTTTCTGAGCGAATTAAGCTAATTCAGATATTACGTTGGGATTTGCATTTCGTTTTCGCGTTGTGTTTAAACGAAACTATAACGCACCCTTAATTTTATGCAGTTAAGTTTGGCGTTCATCTGGGAGGATGGAATTTTGATGAGGCTTTAATAGGTATGTCCAACTCATTTCGCTTTATTAGTTGGCTGTAAAATACATTTTTATATATTTAACTCCCAGGAAATCGGGGGTTTTGTCGGGGATCTTCAAGTCCGGATTCATGGATAAGCCTTCAGCTATGAGAAGGAGAAATGCTATAAGTCAAAGTCATGTCTAATGCATTAACAAAAAAATCCGATTACATGACTAATGTTATGTTTTTTCTACAATCACTAAAATTGCTTATTAAAACTGCTTATATTGTATTCAACGGAGCTGCTAACATCGCCAGTTCTACCAGCCTTCGCTGAAGCATAAAGTTTGAGGGAGCAAATAGCTCATGGTGTGAATTTCGCTGAGCAGTTGCTGGAATCCTCAATGGTACATACGGAACTTATGCGAGTCTTACAATATATATGAAGTTCTCAGTAAAGGAAAAAATAAGTAGCAAGTTTATTGTCTCTATTTTTCTGCTAATTATGTAGGTGGGTCGCACTTTATTCACCGAATACGTTCAACACTTTGAAGACACATTAGATCAGATAACTGGCAATTTGGAGTCAGTTGATGTATGTTGGGTGAGGTATCGCTTTCTTGGTAAGTTCATCGCTTTATTCTTTTAACGTACGATTATGGTAACGTGTACTAAAAGTTTAATTATGACCTTGAGCAAAAGATATTTGCTTTTGCCGATTTTTGAAAATCTAATAATGATTCAATTTGCTCAACGCGCGAGAGTCCGAATGCTTCAGTACATTGCAGAGCCGTAAAATAATGTAGAAGCTTTACAAGTAAATTAGCAAACTTAAAAAAAATTCAATTTACGGGCGTCATATATCTGTTGCAGCCGTGTTCTTTTATTGCTGTATCTATAAGAAACGGATCAGATAAAAATTTCAAAAATATTACGGTAAGTCTTATGTGTTAAACAGAAACCGTCATCTAAGGTTCTTCTTGAAAACAGAAAACATATATAGATGATTCCCTACTATGTCTCTAATAGGTTGATTAATTTAGGTAACCTTCTTTATTTATGTTTGAGTGGTGGCCGGTCATGGCCGATAGATTATTTTGTGTTTCAATACGTTAAGATGTATGAAAAAATTTTAGTTAATAGTTTATGAACATGCTGCGAAATTATGTCGCAAGTAGCGTTAACATATCAGCGATAGTTATTTTTGATGACCATAGATCCAAAACTATCTGACTTTAGGAAACATAAAGATCCTAGCTCGAATCAGTATATTATGTAAGTTTCGGTTTATGGTATTTGGCGGTGAATATGTTTTTTGGTTTTTTATTTCTGATTTCACATCTTTGAATATGTGCAGCTTCTACGAGTCCTAGTCACAAGTTTACGCCCGTGGCAGCCAACGATGTTTCATTAGAGATCGAGACGAAAGAGGACAACCATAGGTATCTTACATCACATTGTTCTCATTTTTAATTATTTCTTAGAATATACACCAAACCTGAATTTGAAGCATACTTTTAATTGACGAACATGAATAGACGTGAATTCTCAATTATTAGTTAAATTGTATAGCTGGTAATGCTTTGAAGTATGCAAAAGGATTCATCTTATGTTTTCATACAGGTAGAACTAATCAAATTGTTGTTTAAAGTTGATTATTTTGGCCTTTAAGATTTATAGCGTGACCCATAATGTTTATTTTTCAGTCACAACAGCATTGTCGGAATCACACTAAGATGTGTGATGTTTTAGTTTTTTTTTTTGCTAGGTGCAAATAACTCTCAAGTGGTCACGCACAAGAAGCGAAAGCATTATCTGATCTAAGTCTGTGTGACAGTGGACTCTAACTATGTAAATTAGTCGAGAAAAAAGTTTTAAAATAATGCTTAAAAAAGTTGTTAGTTTGTTACTATTATATAAAGATTCCCTAAAGAATGTGACATCTTAATCTATTACGGAGTATGTGATTATGTCAATGTAATAATGATTAAAAAAATAGTTAACTTCAATTGTTTTAACAAAGAAGAGGTAACCAAGTACTTTGTTTATTGCAGCTAGCAATACTATGAATGGGTATACCAAGAATGCTAATTGCTTGGCTTCGTGCAGTGGATGTAAGGTAAGTCTTCTGATATACATAGACATAGTCAATAGCAAGCAAATATATACACTAATATTATTATTAGGCCAAAAATGGTTTGTAAATTTTGTCATAGCATTATATAGTCCGCGTTTATATAAGTTACTATATCTTATTAATAAAAATACGTTCCTCCCCAACCTATAAAATAGCAGCACCAAACCCAAGGTACAAAGAAGCTGGCACCAATGTATGAGTAAGTACTGAGCTGCTACATTCATCAGGTTATGGTGCAAATTGCAAACATAAATTTCTACTAGCTGTGATTTAGTACCAGGCATTGAATTATGGGCTATGTAATTTTGCATAGATCTAATGATAGTGAATCTCAACTTTATTGATGCAAAATTGTAATTGGAAATTATAATCTACTGCGTTTATCAATCTTTTTAATTTCCATTATCTATGATCTACTTTAGTATTTTGCACATCCAATGCTTACGATCTTAGTCACAACTGCAAAATTTAAAACTGAATATGTGGTATGCAATGTTGCCAACACCTCGCCGCGTATAGCTCAATGATAATTTTATGTTTAACGAAACTAAAATATCACCACATCGTATTTGATATGTTTATTTGGAGTTTCTTTGTTTTTTGTTTTGTTTTGAAGTTGTAATGGTACTGACATGGTTTATTGATGATGTTGATATAGGAACTGAACGTTGGTCCTACAACACATTCGCTTCTCAAGGACTAAATAAGAAGCTATAGTAAACTGAGTTTGCTCGGTTACACCTATATTTGAAAGCAAAGTGCCCAGAACCACTGAGGCCATTGTATTGTTAAGGTGTGTTTGGAACTGCGCAAGTCACTAAATAAACGATGAGTAGACTAAAAAAGTAAACAATTTTTTCCCTTTGTATATGTCGTCATTATCATGAGGTGGTCCATTTAACTTTCTGTTTTGTAAGTAGCTTAATGCAACTTATTGTTTCTGCCAGCTCAAAACGGCGCCCGCTAATCGTCCTGCAGCGGAGTGCGGGCATACCAACTCGTAACTATACAATTGTTGGGAAATCCAGATGACAAGCGAGTTATGCTCGTTCGACCCTGTCGGGTATCCATGACCCGTTTTGATCTGGCCTAATCTGTAACTAGGTTTTAGTCTCACCCGGCCCAAAGGCATACTATTGTCTTCACCGGTAACTCTAAACACATGAAACACATAGAGCACATCACCGATTATTTCTCTCTCTAACATACTGATTACATGAGTTGATTTAGTTGCGTTGTTAATTTGGGGGTTAGTAATTTTTAATTTCGTTGTAATTTTTTGTTCACCTATTCTATTAATTAGGGCTACGATTACTCTTTCATTAATAAGGGTTAGGATTACTGGGGCTAGGGTTTGTGGTTTGTTTTTTGTTGTGATTGTTGGGGTTTGTATGTGTCATACCGATTGGATTGAGTTAATTAGGGAAAATCCGGTTTACCTGTCTATGAAGTTAACAGAGCGTGTATAGTCGAGGTTATCCATATCTTGGCAGGGCAAATATATGGATTTGCATCCATGGCGGATTGACCCTTCTCTTTTGACACGGCTCGGGATTCATAGTATCTACTTTGGTTGATGACATTATTGTTGTTTACGTGTTGTACTCTTATGAGTTGAAAAACTAATGCCGCCAATCTCTTCGCCGCCACCGTTTATGGTGGTGCCGCTGTTGATTGGTGTGCGACGATGAGCAGCTTAGATGCTTCTCTCAGATACAATTAGTGTTGTGCACTATGTGTTTATTAAATTGTTGCATATGTTGGGTCTCATTATTTTTTGTTGTGCTTGCATAAATTCTATACTTCTTACATATGATTTATGAATTTATTCCGTTTGAATTCGTATGAAATGCAATATAGTCTAAGCGATGATGATGTTTGTCAGCGTTTTTTATCTTGGTAAGTGTAGTTTTTCGAAACCAGTATCTTGGCGGGGCGACATACGGTTGCAGCCATGACGTGTTTCGGGTACCACTTCCATTGTGGCTGAACTGAGCTTGCTGCTACAGACTCTTAACTGTTGCCACGATCTGATTTTGTAAATATTATGTTTATGTAGTGTATGTAGATGCCCTGACAATGCGCGTCATATTTTGGTCCATTTAAATGATTTTTTTTCTATGAAACATTCATAAGTTTTTGGTGTTGATTGTATGCCGTTGTGTTTTTTTGTGTTTAGGATTCTGAATATTGCTTTTCTTTAGCGTTAGATGTAGATATGTAGCTACATTATGATGTCGTATGTTGACAATTTTTCACGCTTAACAACGAGTTTTATATGAAATGTTCGTTGATTGAATGACGCAGGAGTTAAACTATGCTTTTTAACTTACTTTTGTTATACTATGCTTTTTGGAATAAGGTGTTGTTGTCGTTGGTGTAATTACTTAGTTTTTAACTTTTGTAAGGAATCCCGTTAGGAGTTACACCTGTATAACAGTTGCATATGGTGAAGATTTGTTATTGTAACACCCCCAAATTTACAACGCAACGGAATACCATATTGGGGTGCTACTTCATAATATAAGCTCACGAGTCACGGTAAACGACATTCAATTCTTATTAAAAAGATCAGAGTTACAAGGTCCCAATAACTTTTAGAAAACTTATTCCTAAATAAGTCATAATATGAAAATTTTCCTTTAAAATATTTTGTCAAATGTGCAAAGTTCACCAAGTCCACGTCCTTCGATATCCGCATTCCATCCCATCCAAGCTAGCAAGTATATACCTGAGATAAACATGCTAAAACGTCAACGAAAACGTTGAGTGAATCCATAGAGTTTATAAACAATCATTTTGAACACAAGCATAGCAAAACATTTAGTTCATAGAACAATCACAACGATGCTAGAGCCACGAACCGAACCTTAACCATGTGCCCAACCTGGAGTGCTAACACTCCCAATACTAAGTACAATATGTCTCAGTATGCCCTCGCAAGGAACACACGTCTGACAGGTCGTTAGGCCAAAATAGATCTATTATTATTGCATTAGCGTTCACCGGTTAGCGGTGATTGACGGTTCATGAAGGAAGGGCCACAACAATACACTCCTAGCAACGTTCACATAATAAAATCACCTGTGTTCGATTTTCTAAAACAAGCATGTATCTCCCTCGCGGGTTTTCAAAACATAAAAAGAATTAAATGCGAGGCTATGAACTCACCTTGCTCGTAGGCAATAATCAAATAGTTAATAACCATGTGGCGTCGATAAATATCTTGCCGTGTCCGCGAAGTTGCAATTAATCTTAACGCTTATGCTCCATTCGTTTAGGTGGATATATTTTTGGGGTTTTTCCGATGGATAGTTACATCGACATGACACATCAATAAAAGACTCAATTTCTAAATTGTAACACTTTGGACGTTGACCAAATAAAACAATCAAAATGATAAAACATAGTATGTAATATATTCCATATATATTACATACGAAAACGGACGCGAGTAATTTATGTCGGAAATTATATGTCCAAATGTAAATATTCGAAGGTGTATTATTTAAAGTATATTATTTGTAAGTATTAATTCTTTGTAAGTGTTATATGTATAAGAAATGTGAAATATTAATTTAAAATAATATTATCCAACATACGTTCAGAAATTACCCATTTATTCGTGAAAGATTTCTTGAATAAACGTAAACGTACGTTTTAAGGTTATAAATTAGACAATAATGTATTTACAATTTTTATAAAAGTTTATATTATTATTTTAGTCGTGACTTGTAAAATGATATTTTATAAGTTACTATTCCGGTTTTCTAGCCGTTTTTATATAACTATATATGTAATATCCTTACGACTATTATTTAGTCCATTTTATCGGGTTTATATTATAATAAAAGTTTTAAGTGAAAAACGCTAAGTATATAAATTTTTTTAGAAATTTCGGCATGACCTTGCCGTTAATACTTTTATCAATCAATATTACCATATTTTTCGCGTTCCATAGTTAACAACTAGTTAAGTTCACATAAATATCCAATACAAGTAAAACTGATGATGTTCAACAAGTGTTTGAAATGGAATGTGTCCTAACGAGATTTTGATTGATCTCTTGGCTCTAGACTCGATTAGTGCATTTTGGTTTTAGTACTCGGAGGCTGGAGCATATTGCCACCTATTCAATATCAACAATCTCGGAGTGAGATGTCAATAGATAACGTGTGTATCTCCGTGACAAATGAGACAAGTTTCTGTTGAGAGAAACCCGAATGGCTGGGAAGGGTTGTGCATTGCATCACTGGGTCCATGATGTCGTTTTCAATGTCAGCAATCAACTTGTGATTCTGATAGCATATGTATTGACCCGGTTTCTGCCTTAAGTTGTGTGGAGGGCTTCTTTGTTTACACCCTTTATCCATACATTTCTTTTTAATTCTTCAACGCCTTCAATGCTTACCAAGACGTCATTACTAACACCTTGTTGTGATTGTTCCAGTGTTAACTCAATCTTAGTCGGCATTTTTCCCATATACATTCATCTCCAATCATACCTAAGGACTGCTATTTCTAACTTTGGATTATCCTTGGGTAGATCCTCCGGTTCTGGTTGGATCATAGGATTGATTCCTAACCTAACCACCTTATTACTTCAGAATCGTCGTGAAATTAAGATGTTGTTGGGTATAAGATCGAATCTAGGTTCCCGATTAACACTTCACTTCATAACCCGAACCACGAATCCAAGAAACTAGGGAGAGAGAGAGAGAGTCGAAATGAGAGAGAGATGAGAGTAGAGAGAGTTGAGAGAGAAAATGAGATGGAAAAGAAAATTTAGATATTATGAGAATTAGATATTTTCTAAAAAAGAAAATATCTATATATATTTAGATAGTTTAGAAAATATCTAAATATATATATACCCCTACACATTTAAGGTGACGCGCGGGATATTTAACTAGGACCCGGGCTCGGGTTTTGTTTGGGATTTAACCCGAAACATATACAATATTAGATTATCTATCGAGCCCGATTCCCGATATTATCCTGTTACAACATTAACTAATTAAAGACCGAAGCTCCATCGTAGAGTGACCGAGCTTCCTTGTTCGACTCAATAAATTGAGGCTAACAATCTCCCCCGAAGTGAGGTCTTGAACACAGGAACGAGCTTCCTTTATTGACTCAATAAAATTGAGGCTAACAATCTCCCCCGAAGTGAGTTCATTGATGACACTTCTTCATGAGATCAGTGAGATTGCTTTTGTCGTTTAAGCTCGAGTGTTCTTGGTCTTTGTCTTCGTTGTAATCTTGTAGGCTTGTTCCTTCATGCTTTGCGATCTTGACTTTGAGCCTTTGTCATTGTCTTTATCGTCTTTGCCATCTTGCGATCTTATGTCTTTGACCAACATGCTCATACTTTTGCATTATCTTGAAAGCTTTAAATCAGAGTTACATGTTCTCACATTATGGCCACACGACCACTGGCGCTTTTGGAAAATTTTCAAAACGACGATTAATTCAAAAATCATCGGTGATCACACCGATCAAATCAAATCACATATCGACCAACGGGTCTCGTTAAAAGAGATCGCGTCATTATAAAAATCGTCTGGAGTGTACATAACTCCATCGAAGGCGTTACAACATTATTCAAAACAAGACGCTTATCATTAAGCGTACTAAATCACATAATTGCATGCTCGCTAACCGTCAAGCCATGCAAATTGAAAGAAAGTCATGATGCGAAAATCAATAAGAGTTATACATAAATCTATCGAAAGCACTTCGGACATGTATCGAAGCAAGGAATTATCATTAAGCACATTAATCACATGAACGAACATGCTTGCTAAATAGCCAAGCCATGCCAAATCAATCAGTTCAATCACGTAACTCATGGCTTGCTAATAGCCAAGCCATGATTAACAACAATCTTCACTTAATTCCGGCTAAGTCTAGCCCAAGAAAAGTTTTTAAAGTTATAGGATGTTCACGGGCCTGAAAACCATGGATGCATATCCAAAAAGATTCTTATCATTGTAGGGTGTTCACACGCGGATCCATACCCAAAAAGAGATTTTTAATATCACAGGGTGCTCATGGGCTTTATAGCCATGGTTCCATCCCCTAACAAATGGTCAAGTTTGCTTATATTATCAAACCCTGAGCATTCTTCACGGTGCTCCAGGCACGATCGTCACCGGCCTGGGTTCCATCCGTGGATTTATCGAGCTCGCACACCAATCGCGACCGCTCCTACCCGACTCCGTCTCGTGTCTTTCAACGAGCGTCGAGGACCCTTATCCGTGTCTTTCAACGGGGGGCTAAAATCAGGGTACGCGTTACCCACGATCGGACGTCATTTCACAATGCCGCCTCGAGCTCGCACAACGTACGACCACTCGACTAAATCACATATCACATAAACACATAACAAGCAAAAATTTTGCACATAATTTTTTCAACTATGCTATCGTCGTTGACCTTCAGATGATCAAAGGCGGTTCAAGTCAAGCAAAGGATTCCTTAATGAATATATAGAGATGGCAATGGGATTATCTTTTAATCTACGCCACAAAGTCGGCAAACTCCAACTGTCCATCGCGTACCGTTTTGTTCAATTATGGAATATGATGACGGACGACACTCATTATGTTCGGTAGGATCGACCATTTGTGCTTGGCTTCGCGCCGAGGCTATCCTTTTGTGCCATCTGGGGTGACTCTATGTTGGTTCCGAGTCATCACTTCTACGTTGGTATGCGAGTCTCACAATGAGATCAGGAACAAATCATCACCTCGAATTACAACTGAGTTGCTGTAGTGATTCATTGTAACATTAGCATGACCGACCACTACGTTTCGGGGGTATAGAAGTTTTCTTCACCGATTACGGTTATTCACTAGGAATGATTCACATTTTGACGTAGAGAAACTTTCCTCTACGGACGTCATTCAGACATATGGAAAAATGATAGAAAGATAAGTAAGATACATTTGATGTAGGTGAAGTCTTTTTTTCATTGGTCTTCGTACTTATTCGATCACGGCTTTATCCCATTTAACAATCTTCTTATCTCCGTTTAAGATTCCTTCTTAGTGTCGGTATTGGTCTCTTGTATTTCATCACCAACATGGTGATTTATAGATGGAGATTTACACGTTTGCAAATGATACACAATTATTTTCCGGAATTATTCGGTCAAGGTGATTTTCTAAGTCAACACCATCGAAAGAAAAGGTTCTCAAGGAACGTAAGAGATTCGCAAACTTGTTATACGGAATCAAATCGAATAGGATTTCTTGCATATTGATCCACCATTTGAAGTGTTCTCTCCAAAATTTATCCATAACCACTTTTAAAGGCGACGATTAATCTGACACAGCGTGGCTCTTCCTGAATTATGCATAGTTAGCTAGGCTATGCACAATTGAGGACCAAGCGACGTCACATCCGACATAACGTGGCTCTTTCCTGAATTATGCATAGTTAGCTAGGCTATGCATAATTGAGGACCGAGCGACGACACATTCGTCCGACACACTATATCTGATTAGAAAGTTTTCGACCTATCCTTGGAAATAAGTAAATCATTTGACATAGAAATGTGAAATTATTTATTTATTTATTTATTTATTTATTTTTATTTATTTTTATTTTTTATTTTACCTTTGTTTCGAGAAACACATCAACTATTGTTCATTCATTTTTGGGAAACACATTTTTTGCTTTGTCTTCTTGTGAAAATCGACGCAATTTGGTGTTTAGTTTGATAAAGCATTTCATATATTATATTTTTTTTTTGGAATAAATTGTTCACAAAAGGACACTAGGGCGGTTTGGGATTTAAGGATCATTGCAAGTACAAGAAGTAGTGAATTAAGAATCAATGTAATCGAATGAGGTAAACGGGCGATATGTTTGGTAACTGAAATTATTCACGCTAAGAGTCAAGATATTCCTAAGATGTGACGAGAGTTTCGAGGCAACAACAACATCTACATATATATATTACACATATACTAAATTAATCATATCATATAATAATGGCGACACCATTACATAATATCAGTAGTACAATTCGAATGTACGCGTGTAGTGATGATTCAAAGGGATATGTAGAGGTTCTAAGGGTTCGTCGAGAACGGGTATCATTTGATATATATATATATATATATATATATATATATATATATATATATATATATATATATATATATTATATATATATATATTTTTATATATATATATATATATATATATAATTACCATTTATACCACGCATTTGGTATAAAGTATACAATTAAAGGCTTAGCACAAAACACATAAAGGATCGGGAAGGATTGCGCGCGCGGATATCGGACATGCCGCACTTTATTTTCCTGCGACAGGTATCTAAGCTAGGAGCTGGGGTTGCTTTCGGGTTATGAGTGCTGAGTGTGGACTTACCCTAGAGATCTTAGTTTTGTGTGACACCCCCAAATTTACAACGCAGCAGAATACAACATTGGGGTGCTACTTCATAGTATGAGCTCACGAGTCACGGTAAACTACATTCAAATTTTATTCAAAAGATCAGAGTTACAAGGTCCCAATAACTTTTAGAAAACTTATTCCCAAATAAGTCATAATATGACAATTTTCCTCTAAAATATTTTGTTAAATGTGCAAAGTTCACCAAGTCCACGTCGTTCGATATCCGCATTCCATCCCATCCAAGCTAGCAAGTATATACCTGAGATAAACATGCTAAAACATCAACAAAAACGTTGAGTGAATTCATAGAGTTTATAAACAATCATTTTGAACACAAGCATAGCAAAACTTTTTAGTTCATAAAACAATCACAACGATACTAGATCCACGAACTGAACCTTAACCATGTGCCCAACCTGGAGTGCTAACACTCCCAATACTAAGTACAATATGTCTCAGTATGCCCTCGCAAGGAACACACGTCTGACAGGTCGTTAGGCCAAAATAGATCTATTATTATTGCATTAGCGTTCACCGGTTAGCGGTGATTGACGGTTCATGAAGGAAGGGCCACAACAATACACTCCTAGCAATGTTTACATAATAAAATCACATGTGTTCGATTTTCTAAAATAAGCATGTATCTCCCTCGCGGGTTTTCAAAACATAAAAAGAATTAAATGCGAGGCTATGAACTCACCTTGCTCGTAGGCAATAATCAAATAATCTAATAACCACGTGGTGTCAACGAATATCTTGTCGCGATAGCGAAGTTGCAATTAATCCTAACGGTAATGCTCCATTCATTTAGGGAGGTATAAGTTTTGGGGGTTTTTCGATGGATAGTTACATTGACACGACTCATTAATAAAAAGACTCAATTTCAAATTATAACATTTCGGTCGTTGGCCAAATAAAATAAACAAAACGATAGAACAAGTAAGTAATATATATTCCGTATATACATTACATATGAAAACAGACGCGTATAATTCATGTCGGGAATTATATAACCAAAGGCAAACACTCAAAAGCGTATTACTTAAGGTATGTAATTCTTTACAAGCATTATACATAAGAATTATGTGATATTAATTTAAAATAATATTATCCGACACGCGTTCGGAGATTATCATTTCATTCATGAAAGATTTATTTAATAACGTAAACGTACGTTTTAAGGTCACAATTTAGACAAATAATGTCTTTTAAACTTTTACAAAAGTTTTAATTAGTCTTTTAGTCGTGATTTATAAAATAATATATTATAAGTTAATGTTTCATTTTCTTGACGGTTTTAGTTAAAAATAGTTATATCGTTTGTAAAAGTATAGTTTTCGATTATTCACCGGGTTATTGTATATTTATAATTTGATAAAGATATAAAGACTATAACTTTGTCCTTTTTATCGGATTTTTAAGATAATAAAAATTTAAAAGGAAAAATTACTAAGTATATAGATTTTTAGAAATTTCGGCATGACCTTGCCGTTTATACAAAGTTCCCGTGTAAATCAAATACATTATTTTCCCACTTTTATCAATCAATATCGCAATTCCATATTTAATTAATTAGTCATATTTATTTAAACATCAAATATAAGTAAATTAACAACGGGGGTGTCACCACCACAAGCCCAACACCACAAGGTGCGGCTGTGGTGGTCTCTACAGGTTTGGCCGCCACCAAAGTGGTGGTTTTAGGCGGCTGACCACCCTAAGACACCATTTGGGGTTGCGCCATCACAGCCCGACACCACAAGGTGCGGCTGTGGTGGCTGTACCGTCGTCCGGCCGCCACCACGATGGTGGTTTGGCAGCGGACAGCCCCTACTCGACACCAATTCAAATCAAATCAACCACCCGACTTATTCATTTCATTATATAATCGATGTAACTACCATGCACGGAAAAATAGGCAAGAAATACGATGTTTTATAGGTGTTTCACCGCGGCTGAGCCACGATGGCTGTGATGGTGATGGGTTAGGTGGGTGTCGCGGCTGTTGGCGGTGGAGTAGTGGCGGATCTAGTGTTGCATGTGATGACGAGGTGGAGGAGATGAAGATGAAAGTGGTGGTGATGATGATGACGAGGGGCTGTTGGTGGTATGATGGGGTAGATCGAGATGATGGAGATGGCGTGGATACGGTGGCCAGCGTTGCGGTGATTGGACGGTTCATGAAGGAAAGGCCCAACAATACGCTCATTAGTCAACGTTTACTTAATAAAATCCACTGTGTTCGATTTTCTAAAACAAGCTCCGCCATGTATCTCCCTCGCGGGTTTTTAAAAACATAAAACGATTTAATACTGCTGAGGCTAGGAATCACCTTGGCTCGTAGGCAATAATCGAATAATCTAATAACCACATGGCGTCAATGAACATCTTGTCGCGATCGCGAAGTTGCAATTAATGATAACGGTAATGCTCCATTCATTTAGGGAGGTATAAGTTTTGGGGTTTTTTCGATGGATAGTTACATCGACAAGACTTACTAATAAAAAGACTCAATTTCAAATTATAAAATTTCGGTCGTTGGCCAAATAAAATAAACAAAATGATAAAACAAGTATGTAATATTATAATTCGGGTATATAATTATATATGAAAACGGACGCGTATAATTCTGTCGGGGATTATATAAACCAAAGGCAAACATTCGATACGTGCATTATTTAAGGATCTAATTCTTTGTAAAGTGTTATGGTATAATTAAATGGTGAGTATTTACTTAAAAATAGTATTTATCCGACACGTGTTTGGAAAAATTATTATTTGGGATCATTACAGATTTCTTTTTTTTTTTTTTTTCTTTTTTTTATTTTATTTTTTTTTTTTTTTTTTTTTTTATTTATAAATATGATATCCTTACGATTATACTTACTTAGTCAATTTTATCGGTTTATATTATAATGTACGTTTTACGTGAAAACGCCAAGTATATAATTTTTAACAATTTTGGCGGTACCTTTGCCGTTTATACAACGTTTGTATGTACTATAAAAAATACATAACTTTCCCCACTTTTTTATTTCAATCAACTCTGCAAATTATTATTTCTTGTCTCAAAATTTATAACTATCCAAGTTACAAAAATAACATTTGTAAGTAAAACCAAACGCCCCTAACGGCGGATTACATACAAATCCAAACGCCCTTTTTAACCAC
Source organism: Tanacetum coccineum (assembly GCA_026074375.1). NCBI lineage: Eukaryota > Viridiplantae > Streptophyta > Magnoliopsida > Asterales > Asteraceae > Tanacetum > Tanacetum coccineum. The sequence continues at coordinate 243,166 of BQNB010000039.1, forward strand.
GATTTCACATCGGAAAAATCAATAAATGACCGAAAATAAATTATAAGAAATAAAATTAACAAAAAGGGGAATCACCACCACAAGCCCGACACCACCATGATGCGGCTGTGGTGGTTGTGGTGGCCACAGCCGGTCGGGGCGCCGCCACAGCTGGTGGCGTCAAGCGGGTGAGCACAGCGAGGCACCCCCGAGGGGTTGCGCCGCCACAACCCGACACCACATGGTGCGGCTGTGGTGGCTGTACCGTCGTCCGACCGCCAATTCAAACCAAATCAACTACGACTTATTTATTTCATTTTACAATCGATGTAACCTCCATGCATGGAATAATAGGCGAGAAAAACAAGGTTTGCAAAGGGGTTTTATAAGTGTTTCGCCGGTTGTGGTGCCCGATCCGCAACCTACAGCCCGCCATGGCGACGGCAGCGGCTGGAAAAGTCATCGCTGTTGCGGTGGCCGCGGCCTAACAGCCGTGCGACGCGGATGTGGTGGCTAGGAGAGGCGGGGGAAGAGGTTGAGACGGCTGGAGATGGGCAGAGGCGCGACGTACTTGCCGGAAAAAGGTCGCCGGAAAAACAGCCGAAGGCGGTGCCGGAAATGGTGAGGAGGGAGGAGGGAAATTTTAGGGTTATGTTTGTGTTTTTATGATGAAAGAAAATGGTCATTTTCAAAATATAGTGAAAAGGTTTAGGGTGAAGTGGCAGGCGAGATATAGTTTAGGGGTAAATGTTGTAAATGTTTTGTATAGTTTTATAAAATAACGATTCGGGACTCGTTTGGGGTACTTAACGGATGATTTAACCCACGAAACTTGCCCCATTGTTTTCCAAATCATTCTTCCTACAAAAATGAGTATTTATTCGACCATATTTCATAAATATTTTGTAACGTTCATTTAAGATGTTTGTTTTGTTTATTCTAGACTCCGCTATCACAGGTAAACTTTACTCATAAAATAAATCGTTAACTCGAATATTCATGTTAATAATAAACGTTTTTAAATAAAATGATAATTAATTTATTAAATAACTTCTGATAATTAAATAAATTTTAATTATTTTAGTGTCGGTACGCGTTGTTCTCGTTCTAAGCAAAATAGGTTTGAAAAATAAATTTATAATTGAGAATTATGTAGTAATAATTATGATTTATTATTAAAATAAGTCCCGATTCCAAAAAATTATTAGTTACGCGGTAATTGTTTTTATATGACGATAAAAATGTTAAAAGTCGAGTCAAACTCGAAAAGTCAATGGTTAAAATAGTTATTTAAAGTTCCGAAAATTGACGGTTGTCACAATAACACTTGTTTCCTGTCATGTTCCTGGAACAACCACTGTTAATAACTGCTTTTTTCCTTATACTCCTTCTGCTGTGGGTTGCCCTGCACATAAAATAAGAGAATTAGACTCTTTTGGGGATTTAAGCCATTATAGACTTGGATCTGCCTCGTGCATCAATGTAAGAATATTTCTTGAATGTAGTTGATGCACTACTGTTTTTAGCTTTCCAAACCTAGCATGCTGAGGCCTTAATAGCATTAGCCCTTTTTCCCTTATTTTCACTTACTACTGCTCTATCCCTAGCAGTAGTATGTTTTACCCTGGTAGTATTAACATTTGTATTTACAATGCTATTTTTGTTTGCATAATATCTGTTAAAAGGCCTTGAACTTTGTGAATACCCTCTTTTAAAAGCATTTGATTTTGGTCTAGGATGCTTCACAATTGGTTTTGAGGCAGTAGTATTAACTGGTCTGACAGTATTAACTGCTTTTGTGTTAGTAGTATTAACTGGTCTGACAGTA